>RBNI01001644.1:0-21506 GCA_003990745.1 Jimgerdemannia flammicorona | reverse complement strand
CTTGGTCTCCCTTTATTAACTGATGTTTATAGTAAAATTTATACAGCCCATGTCTTTCACCCTTTTCCCCTGTGCCCCCCCCCCTCCCTAGTACCTACAAACTCCACCCCATCCAATTTTACTATGATTCTAACTATTATTACTTTATCAGAAACTTCTCTAATATTACTGAGTCACTGACTAATTTTATAAGAAAGGCTCCTAACTTTGATCACTATATACTCTATACCTAAGACCTCTTTTATCAACAAGTCTTTTAAAAACTCAAAAACTATCTGACCCATACTCTAGTCTTATATAATATAGATCTAAGTCTAAAATTCACTATTACTACTAATATATCAAATTTTATCATTAGAGTAGTCTTATTATAAGATAATAACAAAGAACATTACTCTATTACCTTTAAGTTCTATAAGTTATCTTTAGCTGAACAAAAGCTAGCCACCTATAAGAAGGAGCTACTGATAATAAATATATATACTAGATTACTAGTAATATTATCTAGAAGATTTTGAGTTTAATATTATTACTGACTATCAATCACTCAAGTATATTAATATTCAATCTACTTTATTATATCTATAAGCCAAGTAGAGTCTAAAGCTTCAAACTTTCAATCTGATAGTTATCTATAAGCTTAGCAAAATACTTATAGTATCAGATACCTTATCTAGATATCCAGACCTCATCACAATCATACAAGTCATCCTAATATCAGAATTTCTAAACCAAATCAGATAAGCTTATAAAGAAAATACTATTGCTACTAGAGTTTTCTCAAATAAGCTCAAGGATATATATATCATTAAGAATGATCTGATCTACTATTAAGACAAAGTCTACCTATCTGATAATATAAATCTATACTATAAGATACTATAAGAATATTATAACTCTCTACTCACTAGTTATCTTAAAATTCAAGAATATTCAACACCACTACTATTAGCCATGTATAGTCAAGAAAATCAAGAACTATATTACTAGCTATGATCTTTATTAATATAATAAATCTATCAACTAAATACTAGTCAGTTTACTACAACTACTAAGTAAGTTACAATAGACTTTGTAACTCAATTACTATGAACTCAATCTAGTACTAATACTATTATTATACATATTCATTAACTGCCTAATTAAGACTATAGTTGCTAAATCCACTACTACTAATACTACTATATCTGAGATTATAAGAATCTTCTTTAAGTCTATCTTCTATCACTATGGTCTACTATAAGTAATTGTCAGTAATCATGACTCTAAGTTTAATAGTTACTTCTGGTAAACTTTCTTTAAGATTCTAAGAATCCAATTGGCCATATCTACTGTCTTTTACCTACAAACTAACAGATAAACTAAGTATATGAATAGAACCTTAGAGTAAATACTCAGAAACTATATTTCTTATAAGCAAGATAATTGAGACTACTATCTGACTTATGTTGAATTTATATATAATAATTAGTGCTCCTAACGAGTCAATTTAATCTGGATTGGATTCAGATTGATTCAGATTGAATTCCATCTGGATGGATTTGAATCAACCATTATTTTGATTTCCAAATTAGACAATTAAATGTTTATATCAACAACTCAATGAATAATTATCCAAATTTGATGATTTTGGTGTCATTTGAAAGCCCTTAATAAGGCCTATCTAATGATACCAAGAACATTGAAATCGGATCATACGTTGCTGAGTTATGAAGGAAAATGTCTGAATCACCAATTTTGGAAATTGTTCAATTTGCCAATTTTGGAAATTTCATCAAATAGAGCATTTTCCATAATATCTCAGCAACACGTAATCCGATTTTAATGTATTTGATATCATTAGAAAGGCCTTATTAAGGGCTTTTAAATGACATCAAGATTATCAAATTTGGATAATTATTCATTGAGTTATTGATGTAAACATTTAATTGTCTAATTTGAAAATCAAAACAATGGTTGATTCGAATCCATCCAGATGGGATTTGAATCCCATCCAAATCCTATCTAGATTGACTCATTCAGAGCACTAATAATAATACTATCCAATCATCTATTAATCTTTCTCCCTTTTAGCTACTCTATGGTTAAGACTCTGAGACCTCTATAAGTCTAGTTCTTTTCAAGAAAAACAGTTAAATATAAGCCCTTATTACTAAGAACCTTATAGACAAAATAGATAAACTACTCAAGATTGTTACTATAAACCTTCAGAAAGCCCAACAACTAAGTTAAGTATGCTAACAAGAAGCATCATAATGTCATATACTATTAGAGATCAAGTCTTACTATCTACTAAGAATCTTAAAATATAATCTCAAGTTAACTATCTATTAAACAAATTTCAACTCAAGTATATTAGACTCTTTGAAATTACTGAACAAGTCTCTGTATTCTCCTATTATCTCAAGTTATCTAAAACTATAAGAATATATTCAGTCTTTCATATATCATATCTCAAGATCTGAAACTAGTTACTACTCTACTCTAGTTAAATTTCTAAGCCATTTGCCTCTATAATTATTAAAGACCATATTGAGTATAAAGTTGAGAAAATTCTTAACAAATGAATCTACTATCATTACTCTGAATATCTGGTCAAGTAGATGAGCTACTCTGAATATGATACTACTTGAGAACTATTAACCAACCTCAAGAACTCTTAAGATCTAGTCTAAGACTTTGAGATAAAATATATTACTCAATCTCTATAGTGACTTTTTTGAATTATTGATGACCTATAGTAATAATCAGTATGTATTTTATATATTAGAAGTTTACTTTGAGATTCTGAAACTAGCAGAATATCTAATAAATAAGAAGTCTATTAAAATAAAACTACTAGCTGAGTTCAAATCTCTCTTAGATAGTTAGTCTAATAATAGGCTCTCTGCTCTATATAAGGATGGCTTATTCTTATCAATATGTTGATATAAGTTTGAGAAATTTTAGTTAAGTATATTTAGTCTTATGTAATCTAAGAATACAATGAGAATATTAGTTCTTAAAAAGAGAGATATATAATAATTTTATAGTTATATTTTAGTCTTAGTAATTTTTCACATCTTTTTCTAGTCTTTTCTTATATTTTCTTGAATATTCTACTATATTCCAGTATCTTCTGAGTATCTAGAAATCTTCTTTTGGTACTAAGATATTACTAGAACATTTTTGTCTTTTCTCAATATCAAGTAGTACTAAGTATCTACTCATAGAATCTTTTAGAACATTGTAAATTCTTTAGTTATCTTTACTAAGAACCTATTTCTTGGTCTTTCTCTTTTTTTTTTTGAGATCTTTCCAGATCCTTCTTTCAGATCTTATATAAATATTCTTATTTTCTATTTGAATAAAGCTCAGAATATTTTTTTTCAAGAACTGTAATAGTTCTAGTTTCTTTAAGAGGAAGTAACTAAATCTGAAAGTTCTAGTTGACTTAAAGTAGCTCAAAGAGATACTTAAAGGTTCAAGTATTCTCAAAGGATTTCTGAGAGAAAATATTCTGAGCTTTATTTAGGCAGAGAACAAGAATATTTATACATAATTTGAAAGAAAGATCTGGAAGAATCTTGGAAAGAAAGAAAAATGCCAAGAAATGAGTTCTCAGCAAAGATGACTAATATGGTTCTTCAATATTCCAAAAGGTTCTATGACTAGCTAAGACAAGATACTTAGTGCCAAAGAAAGACAAGAGTGTTTTAGTAATATCTAAGTACTAAGAGAAGATTTTAAGCAAGTAAAAGGTAGTGGAACATAGTAAAATATTTAAGAAATAATAAGAAAAGACTAACTAAAAGATGTAAAAATATACTAAGACTAAATATAACTGTAAAATTATTATATCTCTTCTTTCTTAAGAACCAATATCCTCATTGAGTTCTTAAGTAATATAAGACTAGATATACTTAACTAAAATTTCTCAAACTTATATATATTAGCACATTGGTGAAGATTGGCTATCCTCATATAGGACAGAGAACCTATTATCAGACTAATCAACTAAGAGGAATTTGAACTCAGCTAGTAGCTTCATTTCAGTAGATTTCTTATTTATTAAATATTCTACTAGTTCCAGGGTTCCAAAGTAAACTTCTAATATATAAGATACTAGTTATTGCTATAGGTCATCAATAATCCAAGAAAGTCACTATAGAGATTAAGTAATATATTTTGTCTTAAAGTCTTGAACTAGATCTTGAGAGTTCTTAAGGTTGACCAGTAGTTCCCAGATAGTATTATATTCAGAGTAGTCTATCTACTTAACTAGGTATTCAGGATGGTAGTAGTGGATTCATTTGTTAAAAATTTTCTCAGCTTTATATTTGATATGGTCTTCAATAATCACTGGCTTAGAAATTCAACCAGAGTAGAGCAGTGACTAGTTTCAGATCTTAAGGTGTGATATATGAAAGACTGGGTGTACTTTTATAGTTTCAGGTAGTTTGAGATAGTAGGAGGATATAGAGACTTATTTAGTAATCTCAAAGGGCTCAATATACTTGAGTTGGAACTTATTCAAAGAGCAGTTAACTTGAGATTGTATTTTGAGGTTCTTAGTAGACAGTAAGACTTGATCTCTAACAGTGTAAGTGATATCACAGCATTTATTATCAGCATACTTGACTTAATGCTATTGAGCTTTCTAAAGATTTGCAGTAGCAATCTTGAGTAGTTTGTCCATTTTGTCTATAAGGCTCTTGGTGGTAGGAACTTGTATTTGACTGCTTTTCTTGAAAGAAAATAGACTTGCAGAGGTCTTAAGATCTTGACTATGGAGTAACTGGAAAGGAGAAAGACTAGTAGATGATTGAATGGTATTGTTATATATAAACTCCACATAAGTTAGATAGTGATCCCAATCATCTTATTTGTAAGAAATATAGTTTCTAAGCATTTGTTCTAGAGTTCTATTCATATACTCAGTTTGTCCATCAGTTTGTAAGTAGAAGACAGTAAATATAGCCAATTGGGTTCCCAGGATCTTGAAGAGAGTTTGTCAGAAGTGACTAGTAAACTTGGGGTCATGATTACTAATAATTACTCATAGTAGGCTATAGTGATGAAAGATGGACTTAAAGAAGATTTTTGCAATCCCAGATATAGTAGTATTGGTAGTAGTTGGTTCAGTAACCATAGTCTTGGTCAGACAGTCAATAAATACAATGATAGCATCAGCACTAGATTGAGTTCATGGTAGTTGAGTTATAAAGTCCATAGTAACTTACTCAAATTTCTTAGTGGGAATTGGTAATAGTTATAGCAAACTGGCTAGTACTTGATTGGTAGACTTGTTATACTATATAGATCACAGCTGGTAATATAGTTAGTTCTTGATTTCCTTGATCATGCTTAGCTAATAGTAGTAGTATTGGATATTCTTGACAGTCTTCTTAATTCTCAGGTGACCAGTATGAGGGGAGTCATGGTGTTCTTGTAAAACCTTATAATATAGATTTATGTTTTTAGGTAGATAGACTTGGTCTTGATGATAGATCAGGTTGTTCTTGACAGTATATATATTCTTGAGCTCATTTGAGAAAACTCTAGTAGCAACTATATCTTCTTTATAAGCTTGCCTGATTTGGTTTAGAAATTCTGATACCAAAGTGACCTATATAATTATGGTGAGGTCTGGGTATCTTGATAAGGCATCTGGTACTATAAGTATCTTGTCAGACTTATAGATGATCATTGGGTTGAAGGTTTGAAGCTTAAGACTCCACTTAGCTTATAGATGTGACAGAGTAGATTGAGTGTTAATATATTTGAGGAATTAATAGTCAGTAATGATATCAAACTCAATATCTTCTAAATAGCATTTCTAGTGGTCTAGTGCATATATTATTACTAGTAGTTTCTTCTTATAAGTGGCTAGCTTCTGTTTGGCTAAAGCTAACTTGCAAGACTCAAAAGTAATAGAGTGGTATCCTTTGCTATCATCTTATAACAGAACTGCTCTAATGGCAAAATTTGATGCATCAGTAGTGACTGTGAATTTTAGGCCTTGATCTGCATTATGCAGAACTGGAACATAGGTCAGATAATTCTTAAGTTCTTAAAAAGCTTATTGACAGAAAAGATCCCAGGTGTAGGATACATAGTGGTCTGAGTGTCAGGCCTTCCTCATGAGATTAGTTAGTAACTTGGTGATACCAGAGAAGTTTTTGAAAAAGTAATAGTAGTAGCCAGCTAGACCAAGGAAGGATTAGAGTTCTGTGAGATTTGATAGAATAGGCCATTTTTGAATTATCTCTATCTTATATAGATCTACTTGAATTTCTTGTACAGAGACAATGTGGTCAAGATATTTGACTTATTCCTTGAAGAATTCATACTTCTTGAGCTTGGCATAAGCTTGTATTTTCACAGAATCTCCAGGACTATTTGAGATATTCTTCTTTAGTTGTACTAAAGATCAGAATATCATCAAGATATATCAACAGAAAAATAAATAGTTGGTCCTTGAATATCTTATTCATCAGAGTCTAAAATGTGGTAGATATATTAGTGAGACCAAATATTAAGACCAGGAATTCATAGAGTCCAAAGGGGGTCATGAACATAGTCTTGAAAATGTCTTCTTGCTTGATTCAGATCTGGTAATATCCTGACATGAGGTCCAACTTGGTGAAGTACTTGGCATTCTTGAGGACATTAAAGATTTGATCAATCAAGAGTAGTAGATAGTAGTTCTTGATGATAAGCTTGTTGAGTATATGATAGTCTATATATATTCATAGAGTACCATTCTTCTTCTTAATGAATAAGACTGGTGAGCTATAAGGGGATTTGCTTGGCTAAATGGCTCCTCATATAAGTAGTTCTTCTAGTTCTTCTTGACTGCTTCAATTTTAAGTAGTGATATGCAGTATATATATTTCTTGGGTGATACAGCTCCTGGGGTCAGTTCAATTTCATGATTAACTTCTCATATAGGTAGTAGACTAGATCACTTGTCTAGAAAGATATTCTTGAATTCTTCTAGTAGTAACTTGATGCTTTTATTGACTGATAGTCTCTTGTCTTGTTTCTTAGAATAGACTATTACAATAAAGATATATATTGCTTTCTTGAGTACTCTCTTATACTATATGGCTGACAGTATTGCAATCTGGGTCTTGTTTATGGTCTTGTTTGTCTTGATAGTGATATTGGCTCCATCTTGAAGTAAGGTGACTTCATTCTTATACAAATCAATATCTGGATTGTATTTCATAAGCCAGAGTTTTCTAGAATCAGGTCATGATCTTTTAGTAGTACAACCTTGAAGTCTACTCATTCTCAATATTTCTGAATCTTGATGGGTAGTTTGGTAGCAATTGACTTAATGGGGTATAGTATACTATCTACAGTAACTATACTATTATTCTTGGGTGCAAACTTGGTGAGAATCTTGAGACTTTTGATGAGATTCTGGTTGATAAAGTTCTCTATAGCTCTGCTGTCTATAAGTACTTGAACTTCTTTTCCTTTGACTAGGTCTTTGAAAATGAGTATAGCTTGAGCTTGATTTTCACTAAGACTTACTGCTCAATCAGTACTACTAAAACCTTTTTGGTCTCATTTGGTTTCAGAGAGTTCTTGGACTTCTGTAATCTTGAGTTGATGGCTTTTTCTAGGATCATTTGCATGACTTGGTCTCCTTTCTTAACTGTATAATCTTGATTCTTCTGGTTGACAAGTAAGACTTAAACTTATCCTTGAAAGTCTGGGTCAATGATACCAGTATCTATATCTAAGTAATATTTGACACTGAGTCCTAATCATGATACAATTCTGGTATAATATCCTTCAGGACATTGGACTACAATTCTAGTAGGCATCAGAGTTTGATCCTTGGTTGAAATAGTGACTTTGTTTGACAGAGTGTAGGTCAAGACCAATAGTTTTTTCTGTTTGATATTGAGGGGCCTGAGCCTTCAGATGAAGCTTCTTGATCTTAAGCTCAGGTTGACTAGTAGTAGTATTGACTGGTGTATCTTTGGACAACATGGTGACTGGTCTAAAGGTTCACTAGTCTTCTTAGGGCATTTGGTTGCAATATATTCTATTTGGTGATAGAAAAAATAGGCTCCAGATTTCTTTAGATAGTCCTTTTCTTCAGAAGTAAGCTTGGTGTTCTTTTTGTTCATAGTGTCCAAGTCTATTGGTATTGGACTAACTGTTTTTGGTTGGTTTCTATAGCAGTTCTTGAAGTGGTTCTTCTTGTAGTATTCTGGTTCAAAGTGGTTACCAAAGGTGATGATATCAAACCTATCAGTAATTCTCATAGCTTCATTAAGGCTTTGTGGCTCTTTTAGCTTAACCTTGACTTGTGTATTTCCTTTCAGGCCTCAGACATAGCAGTTTATATTTTTATCCTCTACTATTGCTAGTAGTTCAAGTAGGATTGACAGGAATTGTATATTATAGCTTTATACAGACTTGAGTTGCTTAATGTTTGCTAGCTTGTCTCTGGTTAGCTTGGTAGTATTAGTAGGCTTAAACTATCTATGAAGGACTCTCTTGAAAGCTTCCCAATCTTTAATTTATATATATAAATATATAAATGTAGTTATAATATAATTATGCTACCAAATGATAGAATTTCCTCAGAGAAGTGTAGCAGCAAATTGGACTTGTATGTCTTCTTCTATTCTTATAAACTCAAAGTATTGGTCCAATTAGAAGATCCATACATCTATAGATACATAATCCTCCTTAGTAACTATCAAAGGTATTTGGCTTAAGTAGCTTGAAACTGACTGATGTTATAGTAGAATGTGATATTACTCCTTTCTCTACTATCTTACCAGTCACAATGGTTTGGTAGGTAATCTTCCAAGTCTACTTTCCACAATTATTACTCTCTCTACCTCAGGTTGGTTTACTGTACCTATTGCAGAGTAGTGGGAGAGAGGTAATAGTGATAAGTTGTCTCTTTATTGGAGTCTAATTGGTATCTTCTCTACTTTTTCATAGTTACTAGTACCTTTGGCTATATCTGGAGTATATCTGTTTTGGTGTGGCACTTTTTTCCTTTTGCCATTACCAACAAGATACTGTCTCAGTACATTACAGATTATGTAGAGAGTCAGTCAACCTTGGGTGTCAAGTGCTCAGTATAGGTTATCTGCAGGTTCTTAGTACTTATAGTGGGGCCCTCTGGCTTTGGCAAGCTTCCCAGCAAGCATGGTTCTAGTATAGGTGACTGTTTTTTGGGTGTTATTGAGATGGAAGAGAAGATGGCTGTCACAGATAGGAGGAAGAGAAATTACAGTAAACCAGTAGAGTACTAGGCTGGAGGCAGTCATCAGGACTGGGGTGGGTGCTGCTTCAGTGGGGCCTTTTGATTGGTGTAGAGCAGTTAGGTGGTAGGTGTCACTCTTGGCTTCTTTTAGTGATTTAGCAAGTTGGGCCCTGGTTATTGGAGGGGATTGGGGGGCCCAAGGCTACCTATTTTAGGCATCTTGGCTACACTTAACTAGAACTGAGAACTGATATGGTAATATGATTGAGGCCCACAGACTTGAGTAGTGGGATATTGGGAGTCTCCTCTTACCTCATATGTAAGTCCTTTACTTACCTCAACTAGGAGAACTAGGCCCTATCTACCATGATATACTTTGATGAGAGTTTTTCTTTACTTATTATTCTCTTTGAGGTGGCAGAGACTATTCTATTTGGCTTAGATATGGCCTTGTATATATGTTGGGGTCTCAGGCATGTGCTTTCAGTCATTGGCATATGGCTGGATTTTCTCTGATAGTAGGAAGAGCATAGTGTACAGAATGAGATATGGGCCACTATAAGTCCTGCTACACCTGATATGGTCAAGCTGCTAGACAATAGTTAGCCTAGATTAATGGAGAGGCAGTGCTTGATGGGTAGTGGGGGAGGGTTTTGGCCTATATAGTCTAGGTTCTCTTCTAATAAAAATCTGCAGGACTTTGAGTCTGTTAAAAAAAAAAAAAAAAAAAAAAAAAAAAAAAAAAAAAAAAAAAAAAAAAAAAGCAAAATGTGATATACTTGTAGTTCTTGTTTTCTGCTGTTCTAGTTATACTTAAAGTGCTTGTATTTAGTAAGCCATAGTAGTAATTATGTCCTCTATGTTGGCTTGTGGTTCTCCTGCTTTTCTAGAGAGATCTGGTTAGTAGGCTAACTCTTTGTAGCTCATTTCAGGTTTGTGTGACTAGTTGTGACTGGTTTCCGATTTTGTGTGAGGTTTCTTAATAAGGCAAGGTATAATAATACCACTACTATCAAGTGTAATGATTCTAGTTCCTTAAGAAGAAGTAGCTAAATCTGGAAGTTCTAATTGGCCTAAAGTAGCTCAAAGAGATACTTAAAGGTTCAAGTATTCTTGAAGAATTTCTGAGAGAAAATATTCTAAGCTTTATTCAGGTAGAGAACAAGGATATTTATATATGATCTGAAAGAAAAATCTGAAAGGATCTTGGAAAAAAAAGAGAAATGCTAAAAAATAAATTCTCAGTAAAGATAACTAATATAGTTCTACAATGTTCCAAAAGATTCTATGACTAGCTAAAATAAGATGCTTGATACTAAAGATGCTTGATACTAAAGAAAGACAAGAGTGTTCTAGTGGTGTCTGGACACCAAGAGAAGGTTTCTAAGTATATAAGTAAAAGGTAATAGAACATAGTAGAATATTCAAAAAATATTAAAAAAAGTCTAACTAAAAGATGCAAAAATATACTAAGACTAAATATGACTATAAAATTATTACAAAAACACTTAAACCTACAAGTATCTCTTTGAGCTACTTTAGACTCACTAGAATTATCAGACTTAGCTACTTTCTCTTAAAGAAACTCAAACTATTATATTCTTAATCATCTTTATAGAATATCTCCTAAAAATATTACCAATCTAACTGATAAATATTGAAGTGATATTACCTTTCAAATAGTCTAGTATATAGCCCTTTAGTTTGATAAATATCTGAAGTTTAATATAGAATTGAATAAGTAGGTTTTAATAAAGAAGAGAAGAATATAATATATTATATAAAAATAAGCTACTGGAAATTATAATGAAATTTCTAATAGAAATTTCAATATAATAATTATATACTATATATAGATATATATAGTAAGCCTATAGGCAGATATATATATTTTAAACTCACCCACCCTTATACTTGAGGACTCTGAGAAGTTAAAGAAGATCAAATATTCAAGATAAAGAAATCTAAAATTATATATTCTACTATATTATACTATATAATTAATTTTAATATTTAAATTAAAGTTCTTATATTAAACTTATTTAAGAGTTTAAAACTTTTTAATATTTTAAAAAGTTTAAAATACTAAAATTAGCTTAGTTGAATTATAAATAATATCTAATTAAAAATTTTATAATAAATTTATAATAAATTTAAAATATAGAATTTAAAATTAATTAATAAACTATAAAATCACTATACTAGAAAAATTATAAAAGAAAAATTATTATATATTTATCTATTTTTAAAATTCTCTAATTAACTAAAATTTAGAGAAACTAATATTTATATAAATTAAATACTATTTAATATTAGATTAAATATTGTATAAATATTATAGTAATAGTAAGTTAAAAAGTAATTACTATCTAATAATTATATATATTAATTTAATTATAATAATATTTTATTTTAAAATAATTTATATTATTTTCATGACAACGGAACTGGTGTAGAAATGTACAGGGTATTCACATAGCGTGCCACGTAGCCAGCCTCAATTTGTGACAGTCGCTGTCACCCAAGAAAGAGAGAACGCGTTCCCCTTCCCTCGCATTCACAACCATAATGTCGTGGTCTCTAAACAAACGGCTGCCCGCTCTGCTAGCCTGCCTCTTGCTTCTCACCGTCGCCGCTCTCGCCGACCATCCCAGCACCGGCATCGCAAAGAGCCCCCTCAAAATCCCTCAAAACTTCGTCAATGTCCACATTCTCCGCAACCTCGACCTCTCCTCCGCCGTCGTGCGCGAGTTGACTACCGTCGTCGTAAAGAACGTCGCGAATGATGCGCAGAGCGAGTACTTCGTCCCCATCCCCGAACAAATTGATGCTCATGTTGCAATAGTCGAGGCGTCAAATAAGAAATCGGGCACACAGCTCGAGGTCAAGAAGGACTCGTTTGACTCGGAAAAGTATGTTATCCAATCATTTTGGCTGTTTCTAATGTATTGAGGTAAATAATTTAACTTTTCTCTCTCCTTGTGCCAGGTTGATTCAGTATTATAAAGTCATCCTCCAGCAACCCCTCCAGCCCCAGGAAAAGGACACCATCACCCTCAAGGTCGTCTACACCCATGTCCTCTCCTCCCTTCCAAAGCACATCCCCCAGGTCGCCAAGCAGTTCCTCGTTTACACGGGCAATGTATTCGTCTTCTCGGCCTACACCTCGGAGAAGCAGAAGACCGTCGTCAAGTAAGTGTAGAGCGCGACCAATCGTTTTGATCATAATTGCTCTTAAACATCACAATGTCTTACTTCATCTCAACCCCCACAGACTTCCCACCACCACCGTCGTGACCTACACCAACAATGAGGGCACGGTCACCAAGACCGGTAACCTGATAAACTACGGTCCCTTCAACTCCATCTCCCCACACCAGCACACCAGGCTCTACGTCCACTACGAAGGCACCAAGCCCCTGCTCACCTTCTCGCGCGTCAGGCGAGAGCTCGAGGTCAGCCATTGGGGCGGGAATCTCGCCGTCGAGGAGCATTTTGAACTTAAGCATGACGGAGCTAGGTGAGGAGACGAGGGTTGGGGATTAGGGTGCGTGACGTAAGGAAATGAAGGATGCATATGCAATTATTGGGAATGCACATGCGAAATATCAACTCACTCAGCCTCATCCACTCTCAGACTCAAAACCCAATTTTCCCGCGTCGAGTTCCAACAATCTGCCCACGTGCACGCGCAGACCGCCGTCCTCAAATCTCTGACCTTCACTCTTCCCGCCGGCGCCAGCGACCCCTATTACCGTGACGAGATAGGCAACGTCTCCACCTCCAATTTCCGCTCAACCCCACGCGGGGCCACCCTCGAGCTCCGTCCTCGATATCCGTTATATGGAGGGTGGAATTATACGTGGTACCATGGCTATAACTTACCCCTTGATGCGTTTGCCAGGTTCAATAAGGAGAAAGATGTCTATGTGCTTAATGTGCCGTTTTTGAAGACTGTTACGGATGCCACGGTTGATAGGGCGATTATTAAGGTCCTGTTGCCGGAGGGAGCGATGTAAGTGGATGATTATTTTTTTACGTGCTAGATATGTATCTACTTCAGCCCATCTATTTCGGCCCTGCATAACAACACACTGAATCTCCTACATATTTTTCTTCTCGCCCATAACCCTATAACCCATCCACCAATCCCTCAGTAACGTCAAGGTGACCCTCCCCTTTGCTGTGGACTCCGAGACACACGGCAAGCACCTCACCTACCTGGACACGACGGGCCGTTACGCGGTCGTGCTTGAGAAGCACAACGTCGTCGATGAGCACGCCCAGAACTTTCAGATCACATACGAGTACCCGCCCCTCGAGCTCCTCCGGAAACCGCTCGCCGCCAGCGCCGCCTTCTTTGCCTTGTTTGTCATCAGCGCTGTGCTGTCCAGGGTCGAATTTAGGATCACGGGAAAGGTGCGTTGAGGAGAACAAGGGGCCCGCGGGAGGTAGCGGGGTGGGTCGGAAGGGTGACCTTACGTGTTATTCTGGGTGATGCGATATGAGGAAGACGGTGCTGAGAGACGGGATATCCCTTTTGCTTTGCAAGTATGTCGGTGGCTGATATTTCAGCTATTCGCTCACCAACCTCCCCACCTCCCTTGTAGTAAACCCAATCCTAGCAAGTCTCCGAACGGTAGGATGGAGGATGGAGGGAATAACACAAAAACGGACCAACAAGGTGTGGGGGTGTGCGGATACGACGATATGTGATGGTAGCGAGACCTTGGTCGATGAAGGGTGCATACAGTCATAGAAAGTACGACATTTGGGTTTCTTCTTTTCTTTGGTCTGAAAAAAAATTGTTGAGGTTTCTAAGGATGTGTTTATGAATCAAAAAATTTCCCTCGTGTAAAGATGTGAGTCAGTTTTCAGCGTATTTATATGTGCGTGGTGTCGATGTAATGCACGCCACTCAGGATACTTCAGAACATGTATATACAAATTGTATGAATACATCGAATCTGGATAAAACCGCTGATATCCTAATCTGATAGACCTATATACATAACGATACAGCCCAATGATTTTTGAATCTAAAGGCTACATAGGTTGTTCCACATTGGCAGACGATAAAAGATAACCCGAGGTTGATGGTGGTGGATATAACGGGAATATCTTGGACGAACACTCCCCAGAGTATTTATTCTGAAGGCAAAAGGGGCATGAGGAGATTGTGCGACGCCAAACGAACAAAGGAGCGGAGAGAAAGAAAAAGACCGTTAGAGATCTTTTGACTAATGCGAAAACAAGGTTGATTTTGGAAGATGGAAGAGCTCACCTTCTCGACATGTAATAAAAGAGTTCGTTCTCGTATTTTGCACAAAAGATGGAAAGGGCTGCTGTTGTTGGAGGTTAAGTCTTTATTTTCATGTCTAATATGCGTGTTTTTTTTTTTATCTGACATGGCTATTGTAGAGTACATTGTATACCCTATGGTCTTTCATGAGGAAGGATCGTTGGTCATCATTAGTCAGAAATCCTTGAGCGGCTAATAGTTATTGGCTATTAATGGCCAATGAAATTAATTAGACCTTCCCTACCTCTCATGCGGCCTCTCTTACGTGGCGGCCTATCTTACATGGCAGCCTCTCTTACGCAGTCTCTCCTATGCAGCAGCCTCTCTTATGTGGCAGCCTCACCTCATAGATATATATAATGTATGCATGTTTCTAAGTATTTTTGTGCTCTGTCATTCCTGATGATCCTTCTTTCTATCCATCAAGCATTCAAACTGCTTGAAGTTTCCTCTAGAACTCTTTGTTACTGGTATATTCCAGGATGTATAAAGGTAGAGCACTCCAGTAGTGGAGTCTGTCTTTATAATATTAGCTATATTCTTTTATATATAAGTCTCAAGTCCTAAGCAACAAAGTGACCTTGAATAACAGAAGTAACATCTTCAATAATTATACTCTTTTCATCTTATTTTTACCAATATTATAAGTAATATTAATTAAAAAAAACTCAGTTTTAAGATCTTACTAAAATGTTTATATTATAGCTTAGTTTCAGAGATATATTTTGCTCTTTCTATTTATATTATTACTTAGAGATATTTGAGATTTCTTTACTTAAAACTAGAGACTTATATATATCTAAATAGATTATTTAGTATTTAAGTTATAGTTATCTACTAAGATTAACTTTATTATTTTACTTTTAATCTTATTAAATATATTCTCTATCTTATAATATTAAAATTATTATAATATACTTAAATAATAACATCTTTATTTATTATATAAAGATAATATTTAGTAGAAAATTATTAATATTAAAAGTATTAATAGTAATAGTAAAAGAAAGAAGAAGATTAGAGAGAGACTAATATTTATAAGAAAAAAGAAAAAAGTAGAGAGTTTTATAAGAAGTCTGAGAATATATATATATCTAAATATATATCTAAAGTAAAAGATTATTATAAAAAACTAACTATATTATACTAGATAAATAAAAGAAATGAGAGAGAGAGAAATATTATTAAATAGCTCCTTTTAAATATATTTTTAAAGAATATTTTAGAATACTGACTTTATATTTAATATATATAATATATAATATAATTATTAAAGAATATATTTTTAAAATGAAAAAGTATTATAAACTCCTTAATCTTAATTATTTTTTAGTATATAGTCAGAATATATTAATAATAAAACTTGAAAGTTTATAGAAAGTATATCTTATAATATTTTTGATAAAGCTATAAAAAAGATAATTTAAGTTTAAGACCAAATTATTTACTAAAACATCAAAATAAAAAAGCTTAATCAATCTATCTAGTATTATTTCTGATTTTACTTATAAAGATAACTTTAGTAAATAATTATAATTTATACTTAAAACTAAAAGAAAATCTATAGTTTTATATTTATAAACTTTATACTCACTAGTAATTATCTAATAATCTACTCAGCTCTTAATATCAGAAGTATAAATAAAAGAATTATATATAAATTAAAGAAATTATAAATAAACTTATATATAATTATTAATAACTATTATGACTACTATAATTATAGTTACTATAACTATAATATATATATAGCTCTAATAGTTATAATTATGAAAAAAACTATTTATAATAAAAAGATCTCAAGATATATATATTTTCTACTTAACTATAAATATTAAAGTAAAAGAAATACTGATTTGATTAAAAGAAAGTAGTAAAAAATAATAACAAACTAGTATATGAATAATAGCTTTAATAGTAGACTTTTATTAGAACTATAAAAAAGAAAAATATCTTTATAAAAACTAAGTAAGTATTTATATTTACTTTTTAGACCTAAATATTTATATCTTTTAAATGTAGTAAATTGAAGATTAGTAAGATATTAAAATATATATCAGAGTATTAAATACTAATAATAATTATAAAATATTCTAATCTGATCTATAGATATATACTTTCTAATATATAGTTATATATATAGTAAGATAAATATTAAGAATTATAAAGACTTTTTATCTTAATTTCTTTTTTGATATCTTACTTTTAGAATAACTGAGACTTTTGTTAAAAAATAAAATATATATTATTTTTAAATTCTATATTCTATCTCTTTGAAATAACTATTAAAAATATTTTATAGATCTTATAAATCTTTTTAAAGAACTATCTATTAGTATTAAAATATATATTAGAAAAAGTTATTTAAGTAACTTATTACTTTTTATATTAGAATATATAAAAATCAATTTAAAAAGTTTTTAATATTTCTCTAAAGTTAAAAAAAAAGAGTCTTTAGATAATATTTCTGAAGTAATTATAAATTAAATAATATATCTTAAATTACTCACTAAAGACTACTATTCAAATTTTCTAAGTATTTATTAGTTCTCTATTTATACTCAAGCTTTTCAAAAACTTGAATATATTATTAACTAGAGTTTTATTACATTATTACTTAACTATTACTTCTACTATAAAAAATATATACCTATATTCTTAATATCTATTATATATATGATCAGAACTTAAAACTTTTAATATTAGTAATATCTATTTTAATACTATTAAAGTTCTTTTTAACTATTATAAATTATATTTCTGTTTTATTTTAAGTTAGTTACTACTTATATAATATTTTATACTTGTTAGTTACTAAGTATAATAGCCTCAACTAATTTAATTTAGTCTTTAATAGTATTAATTATTAGATATAATTAGCTTTTTTTATTTAGTTATCCAGGCTTACCAGCATTGGGCGTCGAGATCCATCCTGAGTGTGTACGTGGACTGCAAGGTGTTAATGGAAACGTTTGGGTTTATTTGGTATTAAATAAAATCTGATATCCAGTATACGATATCAGTGGCATCGCAGCAATTCAATCTTTTTATCTTTAATCCATTGAACATGCTCACATGTCATTTCGAACCATCCTAACATAATAGTAGCCTATTGATCGACGTATCTTTTTTTTTTTTTTTTTTTTTTTTTTTCTTTGAAGCATAAGCAATTCGACCTGTCGTAGAGAATACAAACTTGATACGTCCATTTTCCGACTGTCAAAAGCTGGCTGAAATCAACACATTGCAATTATGTATATCTTTGACTCTTTTATATTTCGCACAGTAACGGGATTAGCCTTTCGTACAAGATTTTGGATCCACACATTTCAATGCGCGAGTGAAACTTGAAGTGTATTTTATTTGACTAGTATATTTTGCGAATGCACAAAACCCCAACCGACTAATCTACCCGTACAAGGATGTATATACGTGCTCGTTTAGAAGTTCCAAACTGCTGACCTTCCAACCGTTTTCGTCCTTGCTCAAGGGACTCGTCAGTTGGTTTCCATACCTATAGGTATGAAGCAAACTAGTAACGGCCCACCTCAGATGAGGGGGCCCGAGATGTGGTTAATATCGACAATCAACAAACGATGGAAGTAATCGTAACAAGCGAATGAAGAACAGCAAAGTGGGAATACTTAGTTTGAGTACTGTCGGGAGCACCCAACTCTTTCACTTTATATTGTATCTATCTAGGCCTATGTTGTATATAGGTCACGCTGTATCATAGGGGAAGGCATGCAGATGGCAATCCAGCGCAGACCTCTCCGATACTCTTCGCCCGCAAAAGTGCGCGATGTTAGGCTCAAGAGCGAACCTAAACGTTCGCAAAGGCTATAGCCCCGTACAGGTATGGGGGACTATAGCCCCCGTACGGGTATATACAAGGGTGTAGAGCTCCCGTACGTGTACGGGAGCAAACCCTGCGCTCTGCAGCAAAGGTGGGGTCAGTCCACCATGGTTGTCCGTGGAAGTAGGGCTAGACCGAAGAACACAACTCCGATAGAAATTGATGCCACGTAATTATTAGGCTAAAAAGCCCGCCATGCCTGATGCTTCAATGGTTTGGACAATGCCAGCCTGCCACGATCCGCTCTTTGGCAATATGATAGGACCTGCCTTACAGCAGGACACGGCGCGACCTAATCCGTGATGTTAGCTCGCATACATTGCAAGCACTCCAGTACAACCAATCTATGATAACATACGCCACTTGCGTAAGTGTAAATGAGTTGGTCATTTTCGGACGAGATTGACTACAGCCATTTCAAATGGAATTGTGGCGAGGTGGAATATGCAACTATTCAGGATTCTGGACGAAAGATCGTCATTCTACGGTCAATAGTCGTTCGGTGGGTAATTGTCGTTTTGCGGCTAATCCTCAATCTGCGATATACTGATAGATGAATCTTGTGTAAATTTATGAGTCGAGTAGTTATCACATTTCTGTTTGCATTCATGGAATATCCAAAATCGATTTATTTGTAATCACTAGAAATAAATAAATAAATAAATAATAAAAAGAAAAAAGAGAAAAGAGAAAAGAGAAAAGATAAGAGAAAATATTGCTGCTAGATGCCAAGTGACGAGATTTCGTCTGAATGGCGAGAGGTACAAATGGAGGAGGGCAAAAAGAGACAGATGAGAGAGAGTTATCTGTTTGGAAAGTTAGTTGTGCAGATGGCGACGGGCATGCACTACCACACAAAATATATATTTGATCTGCCGACCTTACCTTTGAGCTTCACCACCAGCTTCGTATCATTCGGCAGTACAAATTTTAGTCAACCACTTCCGATGCGGGTCTTCCCTGTTGGAATTCCCCTCCATCGCAGCTCCACTGAATGCTAATACACCTGGAAGAGGGACGACGGTCTCTCGGCCCCGTTTGCAATACCAGTACTCCGACTCGTCGTCGTCGTCATCGTTGGTGGTGGTGGGGGTGGGATACCGACAGCGAAACCAGCGTAAGAGCCGGAATTGTGCGACCGCCGGAAATAGGGATAATAAACTACTCACCAAGTTGATTTAGAGCCAAGAAAAACTCACAGCTAATATTCTGGGCATCTTGTCGGGTATCTGCTGTATCGTATACACCATAAACAAGCAAACTATCCATGCATCAATATTGTTATATGTGCTGGTTCACGCAGAATAACATATATTAGGAAAAAAGCAAAGGGATGCATAAATTAATTACCACCGCAACATAGTTACTCCCCAGCGTCTTCAGCACGCCCAAGGAATACGCCGAGTTCCACATACAGTGCTGGGGCGGCGATCCAGCCAGGAGGCCAAAGGTGGTCGAGATACTAATGATGTGGTCGGGCACTGTTTGAAGAAAATGGCAAGGCCACAGCGGCCATCAACAAATTTAAGTCTCAAAAGCGCACACAAGTCATGGACGATGAGGGCTTATGATTGTATTGATATGAGATATGTCATTTAGAATTCTTGCAACGTCGAATCAACTTTTAAATTGGACAACAGAGTAGGACGCGATGTATCTCGACGATTTAACATGGATGCTCAAGTAATAAGGTCCCGAATTGAAGTGGCTTAGCATGATTGCGCGTCCTCGAATATATATTAACACCATTACCTTTCTAAAGACCTAGACAAACAAGATCATCGGTGTTTTAAAGACGCGTTGGAAGCATGCGAGTTGGTGGCAAAGGATGCAGCCCAATGACGGCTAACTGATTTTCGTGTGAGTAAGCGGGGATAGGTAATTTTTGCATTATGTGTATACTGTTGACTTATTCAAATGACTATGAACATACATGAAGGCATGGCAAAAGAAAAAGGAGTGCGGCGACTTTTGGCAAAAGTGAACAAGGCCGTCGTGGCCGTTGACAAACCCCAGCCAAAGGCCGTCGTCCAATCCCACAACAAATCTGTCTTGCGAAAATCCGTTGTCAAAACTGGGCTCGACGCTGCCATCAAACCCGAACCCATCATCGTTGCCTTACCTGATTCTATTAATGCGGAGTCGGGTATTATTGAAGTAAACTGACTGTTACATTTTTTTTCTTTTTTTCTTCTAATATTATGAATCAGCTGTGTTTTAAATTATATAAATAATTTATATTATAAAGGACAGTGATGACTGGAATGACATTCTACGAGGCGTCGAGCCCGAGGAATGCGAACTAATCAGCGAAGGGGGCGCGAGAACACCTCCCCGACAAATGTTCAGTACATTGGATATCGCCGCTAGCATGGATTTTTTCGCTGAGAAATCTATGCAGCTCAAATTTCCAACTCTCCAGTAAGTTTATTATTATTATTATTATTATTATTTTATGAAAGATGGTAAGTTTTTCAGTGTTTGAAAAGGCCGAAAAGACAAAAAAATTGAGAATCTCGTGAATACCATGAAAGATGTAAATATCGCGTAATCCGCATCACATTCCGTTGGTTCTGACTTATGACATTTTTCTAGGCCCCTTTATTGGGGATAGTGGACCTTACAGGTCAACACTCGCCAACGAACGAGAGGCTTGGCGGCGATCTCTCTGTTCTTGAAATGAATTTTCAACAAAAAGTTGATTGGCGAACGGGCCAGCTGACTGCCGATGAGACAATTTTTTTTTTTTTTTTTTTTTTTTTTGATAACATGAAGGTATGTGCTACGTACATAGTTATACAAAGCTGTATTTATATTTGTGAGCTCCATCTCATATTTATTTTACCCAGGATACCAATATACATGACCCCATTTCACTCCTTCATGTGCACCTGACAATTATGCGGTCGTTCCTTCGAAGACCACATCTTCCTTTGACCAAGGGGGATTATGTAATCCGTATTGTTGGCCCGGTTTTAAATGCCAGCCTTGATCCAGAAGACGAATACTTTCGTAAGCGTTAGTAAGTTAAAGAACTTATTATATAATTAATATCCTTTAAATTAATATAATCTTATTAAATTTATCATATCTATTTTTTTTTTTTTTTTTTTTTTTTTTTT
>RBNI01001643.1:0-21513 GCA_003990745.1 Jimgerdemannia flammicorona | reverse complement strand
TTTTTTTTTCAAACATCTCTTGGAATTCCTTCGGCGTCGGCAATGCAATAGAGTATTTAGTGAGTGTTGCAATCACGCAGGGTGGTATGTGTTTTTGGGGCCTCAATTTGGGATGAGGGAATATAGTTGAACTCACATGTCATCTGATGCTTACTTCTTTATCCATTCACAGGGCAACTCTCAAGCCCCCCTTTTATCTCTATGACGCTCACCCCTCGCAGCCTTTTCAATCTTTGTCAGCCTCTCTTGGAATTCCCTCGTCTGACCTGTAGCACATTTTACCCGACATGGATTCGGGCACGGAGAGTGTCTGCGATGACTGCCGCGAACTGGGGTTCTACCATGTCTATTAGCTGGCTAGCTGTGTTCCCTGCTGCTGACCCCACTTCTAACGCGTTGGCGGGGTCATGTTATTAGAGGGTGGGAGGGAGTTTGGCTCTATTTTGCCATTTCCGATATTGGACACCATTACAAAAGAAATCGAATAAAGGAATAGCGCGTCCTCCCGAACAACACTCCATCACCAGCGCACCCCGCAGGGCTCTGCGAGCTTGAATTCAGCCTTTATTATCTTAAGAGTTACGCTGACTGATGAGTCTCACATAATTAGGAAATCACGGACTTTTTTCAAGTACATCCTACGACTATTTCAACGTGCGGTAATTACGGAACGAATGATGCCTCCCGATACTTTTGTGATGAACCCCTTGAAAATGGGTCCATTGTCTATTACTGTTTATTCTCACGATATCATAAAACAATCCAAGCTGTCTTCGTTTGCCTAAGTCAGTAATAGATTTTATATCATCCTTGAGACCCATCTCCGTTGTAATCCAAAAAAAAAAAAAAAAAAGACAGCCACGGATCTCTCTTCTGCTTCGCCAACTTGAGATTCATGATCTACCGTAAAGAGCAGCAGCATCTGCATGTCGTTCCAATTTGCCCCTCGTCACCACTTCGCCTTCCCCTCTGAAACTAGCCACGCTCTCCGCGTCGCTCTCTCATTGTCCTTCATTTTCCTCCATGCTTTTTTTATTCTCTTTTGTCCTCAGCCCCGGCTACAACCCCATCGCCTTCTTCCCAACGACCTTCCTAACGTCCGGCGACGAACTCTACGCATCCATTGTCCCCTTCCCCTCTTCGTCATCGTCGGTAACCTCCAAGTCCTATGGGCAGCAGCTTGCACTTCTCGCTACACTGAGGTGATAGTGTTGCATACACTGAATTCGGTGACTGCCCCGCACGTTGCCGTTGTCCAGACTGCGACTCTTTCACTAATCTGGCCTCCGACTACAACGACGACGACTACGACGACAAGCCGTCTGTTGAACCGGATGCACTTTTTATTTTTGCACGGCTTTCGTAAGCCTCGCGCCCGAGTCTGCAAGATGCATCTGCTTCGGCGATCCGAACTGATCGTCCGCGCCGGATGCAAGCCGGTTGTCCTTGAACATATGGCAGTTATCGACAAGCCATTCCTCATTATCCGAGGACGGCTGCCGCCCCGGTGCCGCACAGATCCTTCATGTCCCATTGTGGTTTTACCCTTCGCAGGGGTCGGCGTCGCCGCGCCAGGCTCATCATCGTCTTTGTCGTTGGAGCGGGGTGGCGGGTGATTTGCGGTGCATCGGGATAGCGGTGCCGATATGATTGGAGGTGGAGGCGGGATCATATTAATGATGATGTGTAAACATAATGTCAAAGAGGGAAATATTCCATTTGGATGGTCATGCTGACAAAGAGATCTTTACCGAATTGTAACCCAGACTTTGTAACGAGCTTCTCCAGGGTTTTAAGTACAAATAATACGGGCCTGAGTCCCCCTCTGGGGTGTCGATCGAGTGTTTTTGGATAGCACCCTCGAGATGTTTCAATCTACGATGCAAAGATGAACAAAGAACGTTAAACCTGAAACAAACCCAATAACACACTAATCCCTGAGAACTCACCCACTATCATCACCAAACTCGCATCACCTTTTCACACCACAGAATGACTCGCAAAGAGTGAATGGAGGTCGTCGGACGGATAAAGGAGGCCATAAACATAACAGAATAACCATTTCATACCATCGACAGGCTTCACCGCTCTGATACACACTTCATCGAGCGGAATTTTGACGGTATGCTGATCAAGGAGGAAAACAACCTCGTCTTCTGTCCCAAACATTGATTTATGCATGGAGGAGAGACCCAGAGATTGTTGACGCCAATGAGGAAGCCAGATCTGGCGGCGCCGAGGATGCCGACCTGTGGAGATTGCCGTTGTCTTGGAAGATGGAGAATGAACATGTGCCATACCGATGAAAATCATACCGCACTCCTACGTACCTTTAGCAACGACGAAAAGAATGGCATTGCTGATCTTCAGCACAATGCACCGTCTTCCATGCGGGTCAAATAGCGCGAAAGTTTTAGGCCTTGAGAATCGGATAGGATTGATCCTGATTAATGATGCGCACGAAATGACCAATGTCCATCAGTATCTTCACAACACCCAAAACGCGATATTTCGTTGAACGAATAGAACAAATGCACCTGCTGCTTTGTGTCATACCAACGTGCAATGGAAATCAATGTACAGCAGATCACCTTCGGAATTGCAGGTCAATTGTCGCCATGCATCCTTGATCACGAATGTCTTGCCAACTTTGTGTGCCTTGTGCCACGTCCATTAATCACTGGCCGATGAAAAAGAGTAGTCTCGATCATTTCGTACGTTGATGATGATGCCAAGCACATTTTCGTGATCGGAAATGCTCGGGTCATTATGGCGAGGCTGACCACAACACGGATAGATTTCTTGACTTCGGGGTGGAGGTCGAATGGAATCGAGCCAATGCTGCCAGCGATCGAAGAGCCACACAGTCATTTCGTAATGGCGGAGCGAGAACCCAAGAATGTAACACCCATTTAGCTATGCACCAAACACCTCACAAACACAGCTGGACCAGATCATTCTTGCGCTTGACTTCTCCAACAAAGATCACGTCTTTCCAGCTTGCGGGGGATCGGGCTTTACTGGGGTGGTAGACACATCCGGTTTGCAATAGGCAACGGAATCCCATAGATATGTGCTGGAGTGGTTGAGCCATCTCACGACCTTTTCCGAGGCACGCCAAGGTCGTTTACCAGCTCAAATATCGGATACAGGTGGTGAATTGCATTTGTCACTAGAAGTGGCTCACCATTCGCGTGCCATCGGCCTCCACTGTTCACACGTTCATAATATCTTGTCGATTGTCCGCGGCAGAATCAACACGTCTGGGAAGTAAAGTCGTCGACGTTTTCAAAGATAGTAGTGAAACGAGGTGATAGGGATTGCATTACATCATGGATCACTGTTTTCCAGTGTTTGTGCGGCATGGTTGCCATATAATTATTGGACAGTTGGATATAATATTACCTTCTATTTCCTGTTTGAGATGGCTGTCGAAGTGCGGGTCTGTGTTACTGAACGTCTCGTCCAGAATTCAAAATCAGACTAGCTCGCTGTCCGGATGTGTTACATCACATGTCGTGCGATTATTTTCTTGCATGTTAGAATCCTCTAATCGGGGCAGTTCTACTATTAGATTATGAATCACGAGATATTCTCAAACAATCAACCAAATTTTAAGAACACAAATCTCATAAGGGTGCTGGTTGGTTCTTCATTGCGGGGCAGTTCACCTGCTGGGGGTTAAGAAAAACAGAGAAAGCAATTTTGAGAACATAGCCAGTGGATTACACATGTCCATTCATGCAGCGTCAGACTTCAAAACTACGAATTGACGAACTTGCTTCAATAATAAACGAACGCAATAAAAATTATTCCCCATTTGCATACCATAATATGTTTCTCCATATAATACAGAACTCCGCAGTAGTATTGGGTGCGATGTTCTTGGCACACCGGATAACATACCGCCTGTATTTGCTCCTTCCCATTCCACAAATTCACTCTCTGGTTTTGTTGCAGCACGCCCCGTATGGTATACGGAGTGTATATGTTCAATCAATAAAAACGAAGTGGATGGCTCTTTCTCGTTGAAGAAACTCTTCGAGGGTCGGCTGACGGCTGGAGAACCGGACCACCATGTTCACTGATAAACTCGAACTCCAAAGCTGTGTAGTCGTTGCCGAAAGGCTAATGTATTTATGTTTTATTTCCGTCTTGAAATTCACCTCAACCATCTCTCGCTTTCAATAGCTGATTTGCCGTCATAATTATATAAATCGACCACCCTCCACATACTACTGCAAAATTCTAAATCCTTCGATGGAGACACTCACCCCTTCCGAGTTTTTTGGACAAGCAACAACGATACCCACGTCTACCGCTTCTATCCCGTCAGCAAAGCCCACGGCTTTCCTGAACATCGTCAGGGTTTCCTCGCCAGATCGCAAAGCTTCTTTGGCAACACCGTCGGTTGAGCGGGCGAAACCATGACGGAATAAGATCACGGGACCCTTGCGCTCAAGTTCGAGAAAGAGCATGTGCTCCGAGGAGAGGGCAGTGGAGTGAAAGGAGGGTGTGAGGGACCAATCTGAATAGGGATTGGTTACCACCGCGCTGAAAAACAGAAGGTTTGTTGAGATTACATACATTTGAAATTGGCTCACAGTCGCGAAAATGGGGTTCCAGTTTCAGATAGTTCACCTCACATACTGTACCCCACCCATCAACTCTATCCCCGCCTTGACCCACTTCTCCTCTCCTTGCACACGGATCATCAAACCGGCCTGGTCGTACTCGTGCGTCCATACTCCGTTAAGGAAACACTGAACCTTGAAGTTCCCGCGCACGTTAGAGCAGTGCAAGAAGTTCCCCGTGTTGCGGGTTTCTGTTGTGGTGCGCCAAAAGTCGGAGCTGGGGGTTGCCCGGATGGTGTGGATGTTGGTTGGGGCATGGTGGGAGTGGGAAGGAGGAGGATTGTGCCAGGTGAGATTGTCCATGGTGATGATTTCAAATAATGAAATAATAAATCGGTAAAGTATTCAGATGCCGATGACGTCACCGACGATCCAGTTTTCCGCACCACCCAACCATCACACAACACTCCCTCCCTCCCTCACTGAAACGGACAAAGGAAATGCCCGAGACGGGCGCGGAAACGAACACCCGTGTATCAAATAACAACCAGAACGCAACCACTCCAATGGACCCTTCAGTCCTCGAGGCCCTCAGGGCCGCCGCCCTACAGACCGTCCGACCAAGGCGGAAAACATCAGATCCTGAAGAGAGCCCTTCTGCCGTCAAACTCACGACAACCGCGTCGCACAGCTGTGACCATAGCGTACTGAGCCAGGACGAAAGGGCCAAGCTCCCGGACAAGGAGACGCCCAAGGACAAACCTTTGGTTGAAAACGCCGGTCCTTCTCGTTTCATTTTTTCAAATGCTTTTCCGGATCGGGAAGAAGGTGAGTTGTCGGATGAGGATGAATCGGCTGCCAAGGTTGCGAAGCAAGAGGCTAAAAAGGAGGCCCACCGGAGACGTGAGTATATATAGTCAATTCAGGGTCGTCAACATGGAGCGGTTCTAAATACCTGGGATGGTAAAAAAAATCGATCATCAAAACCCAGTTGCGCACATCTTCTGGTATGCGCTGTAGCCCCTTGTTCCCCTTCCCGATATGTTTCATCGGACTGCCAATTTTCAAGTTTTCCGGCATCATTTATAACACATTGCACGTTGGTCATGCAAGTGCACAAAGGGGTAGATTTTTTTTTTTATAAAAAGTATGAACCTGATTTGCATCAATCTTCCCTCTCTTTCTTCAACCAATGATAGAGCCAGCACCCCCACCTATTTCTACTAAACCCCCAGCAGACGGCCCAACCTCGACTTCCATTCTATCCGCTCCGGCATCGGCTGCCGCCAATGTGCCTACGACAACACCAGCCACGACCCATCAACCGAAAGAGGACGAATTCAGCCTACTTGTCATGCAGTACCAGGAGAAATCTGAGAACTCATCGCCGACTGTTGCAACGCCTGGCTCTGCGTATTTCGACGGAGGCCCTGATCGAAGAGGAAAGCGTGACACTGGACTGTCTGGCTCGTCTTCGGCGAGATCTTCGTACAAGGATAATGCAGAGTCGACTAATGGGAGGAATGGTTATTCTAGGTCAGCCATATATAATTGTTCTCGTCGAACTCGGAACCGCTTACATATTATACATCAATTGTATCTTCTAAATTTTTCTTTCCTCTTTCTTCAGAGATCGCCTGAGCATGAGCCCAAGAGACGCCAAATCGCCTAATTTGACATCCCCGCTCAGCACCGCGGCCTCTCCCTTTTCTGAACGGCCACCAACGAGCGTGTTCCCGGTCAACCATCACCCAAGCTCGCCCCCGCCAAGGCGCCATTCACAGGGCATTCGACCGTACAGTGGCCGTTTGGATACTCCAAACACACAACTGTCGAGACACCAGCTGCCGCAGCAATATACCGGAGGGGCTGGACGTGGACACGAGAACGTGCAGCACCACGAAGAGAAAAGTAACAAATCAGGTATGGAGTCCTTTTCATTTACTCAATGTTTTGGAGATTCCCTTGCCTGAATTCGTTTTAGATTTATAGTATATATCACCTCTACAAACACAGATATCAGCGACACCGAAGTCGAAGAAACCAAGAAATTGATAGCAGATCTTTCCCAGCTGGGAGTCACCGCCGATGATCTCATCCAGCACGGCATTGCTGCAAACATCGTCATCAATTGCTTCCGTGAGCTCAATTTACCTCTTCCACCTGTATTGGGAGGAATACCTACAGGCGTGCCCCAACCGCCCCTTCCGCCAACAACTGCGCCGCCGCCGCCGCCGCCGCCGCCGCCACCGCCGCCGCCGCTAACTCTATCAGTCTCATCGTCACACGCGCAGTCGCGTGGACGATCGGATTACACATCACCGTCACCTTCGCAATGGAATGCTGATTCGACAGACTTGCGACATACGCAGCATCAGCAAATACAACCAGGTGTCTCATATGGGATGTCAAACGGGGAATTAGAAGCGGGGTCAGTGCAGGACTCGTCCACTGGATTGCGGCCGCAATCGATCATTACCATGGAGACAAATCGACATCGACATCCCGGTGGGTCAACGCCGGATTACACACGTTTACCGACCATCGTTAGTCAGCCACAGCTCCAACAAGTCCTCCCTACGCATCACGTCCAATCGTTCCCACCGCCGCATCATCATCAACAGTACAATGGTAACATCATCTACCCTTCTAGATCACTTGAGTTCTCCGCCCCGCTGATGATGCAATTGCAGCAGCAACCCTCCACTCGTAACCAAACATTCCCACCATCCGGCTCAAGGGTCATGGCAACGTATACGACCAATACCGGTAACGCCGGCGGTTTTGGTTTCCAGCAGCCACCTCCACCTGCGCCACTCGTGCCCGCGCCACCTGTCCCTCCTCCTCCACTACTAGAACTCGAGGTCGATATGGCCGAGGATATGGATATTGACGATGAGGTGGCCGATGAAACGGTGATAATCCCAACGGCGTGGAGAACACAGGAGGTTGTAGTAATGGCAAAGGAGAAGGAGATCACAAAAACCGAGGTGACGATAGCTTTGCCTGTTGACATAGCGGCACCGCCGCAGATCATGTTACCTCTCGATATCGAGTGCCAAGTCGCAGCCACAGTGCCAACACCAACCCTTGCTGTTCCATCGATTGTGCCTACGCTAGCCGCTGGAACAGCTATCTCTGTTGTCACTGAAACTTCCACTGTCACTATTACCCCCGCTGTCACTGTTACCCCCGCTGTCACAGTTCCTTCTCCCGTGACAGTCAAGGTGCCTTCAACCAAGAAGAAGCGCCCTGTTGCAGCGGATCTAAACAATAGGCCGCCACCTCTGGCGCCTGTCATTCCGGCAACAGTACCATCACCAGTACCTCCGATACCGAAAAAGGCATTTATACCCGAGCGCCCCGTGTCCTATATCATCGACTTGAGTGATGACGAGGAAAATGATCATGCCGCGACAATTTTCGCGGATATCCTACCCTCAAGGAAAGAGAACAATGCGACACTTCGGCGGGAAGATGAAATGCATGGTGCAAGCTCGGGAACACCGAAGGACGATAAGACGACAGAGGTGGAAGCGAAGAAGAAGCTCGCAGAGAAGGAGAGAGACATCCAAAAGATGCTAGCGGCCATCGCGAAACTAGAAGCTGCCAAGAAGAAGTCTCCAGCGGCTGTAAGCATCAATACGCACGGCAGTGGGTCTAAGACCGCCCCAGCGATGCCGCATATAGGGTCTCTCGTTGACCGTGACGTGGATATGCCGGACGTCACGACCAATTCCGCTTCGGTGTCTAAGTTGACCACTAGAATCTCGGCCGAAACCCTCCAGGCTGCGATGACACATGTGATGAGTGCGGCCAAACCGTCTCCGGTGGTCAAGGCGAAATCGAATGAGCTAGCCAAAGGGGTTGCAACCGGGCCGGATGAAGTTTTAGCGAACGCTTTGGAGGTGTCACCTTTGGCTGTCGGGTCACCTCCTCTGGTCGCCACGACATCATCAACAATGGTTTCCCCGCAGCCACCTTTGACCGGAGTCGCGGTACATCCGCCAACGATTGTTGAGGAGGTCAAGACGACGGAGACGTCGTTTGAGGCGAGAAAGATGACGATCGAAAGGAAGGAGCGGGACATGGAGGCTTTGAGGAAGGATGCCGAGGCCCATGAGCTAGCATTCGCTGAGGCAGAACGGAAGGTTGTGGAGTTGAAGGAGCAGCTGAGAAGTGCAGAGGAAGAAGTTGCCAACCGCAAGCAGCGCAAGGTGGAAGCAGCCACGAGGGTGCAAGCTATGCTGGAGGAGGTGTTAAGCGAACATAGGGCGCTCTTGTCGATACAGGTCAAGGGCGGGAAAAGGGCGCAAGTTGAAGTGCCTGAGATGACAAAAGCAACAGCCCGAGTAGAGACAGCTCCGACACAGACGCCAGTTGTCTTGACAAGGGCACAGGAACTGAAAATGAAAGATCCCGCCCCAAAAGAACCCCTGGTGACCGATTCTGTCAAGACGAAAGAGAAGACCTTAAATATTACTGTACCGGTCCAGGTTGTCTCGCCAACTATTACCCCAACTCTCCCGATTGCTGTACCTCTGCCGATTGCCACCAAAACATCGCTCATGAAGCGTGCGGCCCCTCCTGAGGAAAGTCGGGAACCTATGCAAATCGACGGAGGTATCTCTCCTACAAATGCTACCAAGAAAAAAGCTAAGACCGTCTTCTCCGTAGCAGCAGCAGCAGCAGCAGCAGCCAAGAAGGAGAAGGAGATGGCAGAGCTCAGTCGGAAGCTGGAGAGCGTGCAGAAGGAGCAACGTGATTTGATCAAAAACAATGCAAATCTTCTGGACAAAAAGAAAGGGAAGGGGTTGGCGAATGTCAACGCTGGTGGCGCAGCCTCGGCATCAACATCGACGAACTCGAGTAGGGTGAATAGCCCGACACAGTTGAGAGAACTGGATAGCTTCCTGAGCGACGCCAAGAAAGCGGCGTTGATGAATGAGACACCCAAACGCGACATGGAAGTAAAAGATGTGGTTCAAGAAACGCCAGTTCTGAAATGGAAGGCAAAGGCGAATCGCAAAGAGAAAAACAACGTAGCGGTGATGGATGGAAAAGATGATCAAAAGATGAATGACGCGTCCTTGATGACAACGGATGATTGTCAGGAAGACTATATCGTTCGTCTTGTAACAATTGAGGGATATACGCAACCGGAGGCGAATATATGCGTGCCATCAGACTTGGTGGTTGCTGGACTTGAAGTGGAGATTGGAGGCGGGGACGGAGAGGAGGAAGAGGTAGGAGGGATGGCGACAGGAGAACAGGTTTGTTTGTTTTTATTTTATTTTTTATGTCTCTCTTTATTGGCGCAACCGATCTCAATTTGTTGTAAGAGTAGTGACTTCATATCTGTTGACCCTATCTGATGCATCCAATCACTCGATAAAATTCAAGAAGTCCTACTCTTTGGCCCTGCCTTCATCCCGACACCAGCGGCAACAAGTGACATATTATCGTCCATACGAGAGCCCGCTGACTTGGTTCCGCTCATTCCGGTTCTCTCCACACTACCCTGATCATGTCGGCCCTGCGAACTACCGATCTCTTACCTATAGTCACGCAATAGACCCACATCATCGGCTGTGCCTGTTCGAGACGTCGGGTGGGACGTGCAACGATGACTCGTGTGAATCGCAGCATTTCAGGCAGTTTGAAATGTCTGGTGGGTACCTCCGCTTGGTTATTATTTGCATGGTTTGCGTGCGGAAAAGGTCGTTCACACGTTATGGTATGCACATATCTATTTGTGTACGTACAGATGTCGACTTGTTAATTGACTTGGCCTCCTATCAAGAGGGGGACGCACCGGACGTGCGCCAAGCTTATGCGGACGGGATGCGGGAATGGCTCACTGAATTGCGCGACGTGGGTATGACGGACGTGGAAAAGTTGGCCAAGGCGATCGTGGGGTATCGGCAATTCTTTGTTAAGGATAACACCCGGGTTGTCGGTTTCAATGAGCGTCTTAAACTGCTGAACGTGGCGGGTAAAAAGCAAGAGTCCAAACGCGCACCGCTCCCTAAATCGGCTCAAGCAACTAGCGTTGGTAACATTGAACAGAATGCTACGCAACAGGAGGATGTGCCAGGCGTGCAAGCCTCTGAGAGACAAGGAAGGACGGTGAATGTACTGCAGACGATCTTGGCCGCCGAGCACTTGAAACTTAGCCGATATTACCAAGCATCACAACCCGAGGAAGAATACGAACGCGCTATTAAGGAACGGCCCCAAGACATCGCTATATGGATGGATTACGTCGTGAGCGCTCTGCCTTCTCTCCGGTACGAGGATTACGAACAACTACCAGCAAAGGAGCTTGATCGGCCGCTCAGTATCCTTGCGCGGGCACTTGTTCAAAATCGTTTGGAGGAGAAAATATGGACATTGTACTTGGAGCTATACGTGCGGCGAGCGTCCGATAAGGATATCCGTGAGAGAGTACAGGAAGCCTTAAAGTATCTGCCCTTCAGTCTTGTTATTTGGTGGAAATGGGTGGCTTGGGAGCATGAGAAGGAGAAGAAGGAAGAGGTATTGTTGTCTATGATGAAGGCCTTCACTGTGGAGGAAGCTAAGACCACGTTGGGTGAGCATTGAATGTTTTGTCGATATTTATGTTCAGTTTACAACATGTCACTTTTTGATAACACGTGTTCTGTTTTTTGCAGGAGAAAAACGTCGATCGGAAATAATCTTGGATATTCTTTTGGAGTTAGTATCGCTATATGTCAATTATGGGTTGCTAGAAATCGCTAAATTCAGGATGTATAGCTTTCTCACCTGCGCTGACATGGTTGAGTTCGCGGCCTTACCGAGCGGATTTCAAGTTAACTCGACACGACTCTCGCTCGCTCAAGATATGCCCATGTTTGAGCTTGAGCAAACGGTAGCCTTCGAATGGCTCGACCATCGCGACCTCGCCATCGCTTGGCTCGCGTACATCTATTTGCTGATTTACAACCGCGTCCCTAAGTCGTTGCGCCAGTACACTATCAACGGCAACGGTTCTACCGTCCTCAATGATAGGCCACTCTTTTTAATTGTTTGGAAATCTTCCTTGGAAAATCTCGAGCTTTGCGCGGCGATCAACGATATTTTCTTAGCTTTGATGGGCTCATTGGTGAACCTCGTGGAATATCCAACACGGCAACCTTACATTGCGATCCTGCGGAATTTCATCAGCTTCTTGAAAGCTGCGAACAAGACAGCAGATGATGTAAAAGAATTAATCGATGGCTCACGCGAGGCTCACCCACATTTCCCGGAGATGTGGGATTTGTGTGCGGAGGTGGTGAGACACGATGGCCAGCAGCAAGACGGGGAGCGGATCCTGGGGGAGGCGGTGTCGCGTATACCAAGTTCGATGGCGCTGTGGAACCGATGTGCAAAGTTTTTTGTGACTATGAAGCAGAAGGAAGATTTGGCGCGGTGTTTGGTGCAGGCGGCTCGGATTTGGTTTGACAGTACAGGTGGATGGCAACCAGCTGACCTATCGAAAGATGTGGAGTTCGGTCTGCAACTTTACGCGAAGATTTTGGGCTTTGAACTGCCATATTCAATGGAACTCCCGGCGTATAGGTGCGCGCGCATTCTAAACGTTTTCGATGCTATGGGGGAGAGGCTCTCTGGGATCGGCATCATATTTTCTGTTTCTTTTCTTTGTGTTCCTGCACGCTATTATTTTATTGTCCCGTGACCCCCATCCTTTGAAATCAATTTCGGATATGGGAACGTGTTTCGTTACATTTTGATTTTTTGTTTTTTTTTTTTTTTTTTTTTTTTTTTTTTTCTTTTTTTTTTTCTTTCTTTCTTTCTTTCTTTTCTTTTCTTTTGGTTGTTCCCGCACTCATTAGGGCTAATGCGCCGAGCAAGGACTTGAAATCAAATCTTTTCGTGTGGTTAAACTTCATCATATTGGCAAGCCTACGTCTATCGTCCTCTTTGACCAAGCCGGCGGTGAACTTGCGCGCGGTATTCGAAGCAGCGGAGCAGCACGTTGATGATAGCGAAGGGCTCAACTTGCTGAGATTGGAGTAAGTGATGTTGGATGGGGTTTGTTTCGGAACCAGTTGAAATGAATTTCGCTCGTGTTCGCGATGGTGTTTTTCACTTAACACTAGTTGCCTTCTACTCCATAATTCTGGGCTTCGTCGTTGTCCCTTCTCATTATCAAAGGCGAAAGCGATGAAAAGGAGTACCGAGGAAAGGCGTACTTGTCCAGCATTTGATGTAAGACGCGCGGCCAATTTTCTTTCAGATAACGCTCTGCTCCTGCTGGACAAGGTAAGCGCCTCTACGTGTCTCCTTCCAAACCCTTGAACATTGCGTAGTATATCGGTGTCTAGTTATCACAAATTGTGCAGATTTTTCAATGAGAGAAATGAGTTTCCGGAGAAACGCAAGAAAGAAGATCGTCGTAAACAAAAAAAGGGGGGGAGGGAGGGAGGGAGGACCAAAAGCGGAAGGAAAAAACATGTCGGAAGAATGTAAATGGGTGGATTGCTGGAAGCGCAGCTGACCTCGATCTATGGTAGTCTTCCGAACGACAGCGCTGTTTATATTTACTTGGCGACGAGCGGGATTTCACCTTAATCCGTCGATCCAATGTGCGATGAAGTGCTCTACCCTGGAGTTCTTCTACACTCTTTATATTTCTCCCCCCTCCTTCCCCTATCTCGCAGCAACGTTACGCACTTATACTTATGTTGAAAATAGTCATCGTGTCACTCAGTATAGTCAAGACCGGCAGCTCAATTCAATGGCCACCAGCACTCGACGGATCTGGATGTGTAGCGTGAAACTTCTGTTCTCGGATAAATATCGGAATGCGGTTATCAACAACGGAAGCAGATACTTATCGATACTTGTCAGCCGACGACATGGAGCTTCGCCACTTGAAGCCTGCAAGCACCAGTTTTCCTCTTTCTCTTTTCTCCAGTTTTGAGTATCGTAAACATTTCATGTACCATTTTGATCTACCTTTTTACACAGTTTTTTCTTTCTTTCTTAAATTGTCCACCCCTAATCCGACCTTGTAATATAGATTCTGTCTCTTAGAAGTGATGATGATTAGTTCGTTTATGGTGTGATGGTTGAGGTAATGAGGCAATGCGCATGGAAGACGGCAATAAAGTGTTACAGTGGTGGACTAGTCCCAAACATCACGTGATTCCAGTCTCGATTTCGCGGGAATTATCAAAATTCCGTTAGCATATTAGTATTAGATATGATTTAAATATAAATATCAAAAATTTGTAATTATAAAAATTATTACCCTTTGTTCTGCCTCACCCCAGAGCTCTGTCTCACTGTCCATTTGGTGCCCATTCTGTTATGCTGCTTTGCTGCTTGAAAAAAAAAGCCATAAATCTCAATCAAGATACTTTACCCTGGTTCTTTGTGCCTTTTTTTTGCCTCATTTTTGTCTCTCTACTCATACTCTGCTTCACCTTTCACTCTGTCTCTCTATCTCATCTCAGAGCTCTGTCTTACTGTTTATTTTAGTATTCTATCTTACCACTTTATATTTTGATATCTAACAAAGAAATACCAAAGCAAAAAAAGACTCAAATAGCAGTAGAGAAGCAAACAACCAGACAGGCTGAATGTGCTATATAGGCTCAACAATAGTGCTCAAACTATCTCTGTCTGATATATATAAGTTATAATAATCTTATATAAGATATTTACTCTTACTATTCAAGTAGACTATGTCTCTACAGAAAGACCAGTAAGTATAAAATTGTAAGATTTGTATTTGGCAGCAAGTATGAACTCTTCATAATTAAGACTAGATATATACATATTATTAAATCTCAGACCTATAGATAGCAATCTCAATAATAGTTGAGCAGATTTATGATATTATATATGAGATAATATTACTTATAAACTACTATTTTCTATATTATATAGTAGAGTATAGTTTGCTGACTACTAACTACTTTAATAAAATATTCTTATATATATATATATTATATATTTTGAAGTAGAAAAGTTTAGCTTAAATTTTTACTCATATCTTCTAAATAAGCTTATATAGATAAGTATAAGATATCTCTAAGAGGGTTTAAATATAAATCTCAATAAAGGTAAGTAGGATAGTAGTTTGAGATATGGCTCTATATAGAATATATATAAGTTTTTACTATACTGTCTTTGAGAGCTACTTTTACTCTAGTATCTTATATATTTTTTTCAATATACTTGGCTCAGTAGTAGATATGATATCTTATAAGACTCCTATATATAATATAACAATAGCAAAGTATATAGAAGAAAAAGAGTAATACTTGTAGAGTCTGATGAACAGTATCATATATATCTATCACTAAAGTCAGACTAAGTGAGATACTATTACTAATATAATTAATAAGAGACTATAATATATCTATTTTCTTAACTGAAGATAGTTATACATATTACTACTATTTCTGAGTACTTTATATAGATAAATACTTGGTGAGATTTTATAAGTTACTATTTATAGACTTAATATCTATTGAGTCTGTAATATTATATAACTGAAAAAACAATGTTGGGGTGCACCTTTCTCCTGTACAATTCACATTATATAAACTTCAAGCAACAGTTTTCAACACAACTCAGAGAAAAGGTACTATAAAAATATCATCAAGCAAGAGTTCTGAAGGGTGTGCTGGGTCAGGTAGATCTGAGGCTTTCAGCTGACAGCATGTAGGGAGAGGTTATAGATTAGGGATAGGGCTTTTAGAGGGTTGAAGGGTGGCGAGAACTTTGGAGGAGGACTAGTATCAGGTGAATCTGGGAGAAGACCTGGTCCCTCCAGCTTTGCCAACAAGGTGAAGACAAGTGGATGGCCTGCTAGAACTAGGGCTGGTACTGCTGAGGGAAAGGGCAAGGCTAGTGTCAGGAGGGAGAGTGGCCCTCAGGTGGGAGATGTGAGCATAGGGACTGGAGGGGCTGTGACTGGGGGTGTGACTGTTGATGAGAGTGTAATGGGAAATCAGAAAAAAAAAAAGAGATATGACAGCTAATGGCCAGGTGGGGCAGAGGTTCCCAATGTAGAAGGGGGACCTGGTGGATGGTGTAATGGGGCTGGTGGTGGCTCTATTGCTCAAGAAGTCGATCTTGGAGTTTGTGGCTACCTTGTGCTTTCAGGGCTTAGCAGTGATGGTGAGAATAGTCCTGGGGCTTATTTCAAAGCAGGTGACTGGGGCAGCCTCAGTGAAGTTTCTGAAGGGTCTGGAGGGGATTGAGGTGGGCTTTGAGGAGGCAGGTCTACTGGATGAGACCCTGAAGACTAGAGTAGTGATAGGGGAAGTAATGGTCCCCATAGTGCAGTACTTGAGGTGAGACCTCAGGGTGGTACAGCTTCTGATGAGGGGAGTGTCTATGGTGATAAGAGAGGAGACTAGAAGGAGAGTGGAAGAGGTGATGGTAGAGTATAGTGATGTGGTGGACATTGGCTTCCAGATGTGAGAGGGGACTATATTCAGGATAGGTGATATCAATGTTAGGATTTAGCTGGTAGAGAAGGAGGCCATAAAGAAGATGAGTGTAAGCGCACAACCTCCAAGCTACAGAAATCACATGTCACCCTCTGAATAAGCCACCGAAATCACACGTGATCTCTGAACAAATCTGGAAATCACCTGCAAGATCATAAAGCTGAGTCAAACAGAAGTCACAGCACACAAAGCTGAGTCAATACAAAGTCATGGAACACAAGATTCACACAAACAGAATCTTACCAATCAAGAACAGATGCATATATACTAAGCCCCGAGACACGTCAAAACAGAGAACCAAAACAAATAACAACCACAACTTCCAAACACACAAACATGACCACCGAAATCTACAACCACATCCGCGCTGACATTTGAAACACCATTGTCAACCGAGCCACACCCCCTCTGCCCCTCATGAATATCCATAGCCTAGCACCCCTCTACTTCATGGAAGCCCGATGGAATGCCCTGAACATGCTTAACGAGGCCCACTGAATCGGACAAATCTCAAGCTACTACCAGATCAGCCACCTTCTGGAAGACATGGTCGAATACCACCATGATACAGACATTACCCAGATATCTCAACATCAGAAGCTCATCACCCGCAAACATTGAGAACTCTTCTATAAGTACAGCACCTTTATTCCCCACCTCCAAGTTACTACCAGCGAAATGATTGCTACCCTGTCCTATGGCCAAATCGATGATATGATACAAGAGCTCAACCACAAGTATCTCGAGTACGTTGAAACCACAGACAGAATCTTCCTGCACCCTGACGACCACATCCTACAAATGCCCCAAGTTGGATATATCATGAAGGACGTCTATGATATAATCAACTTCGATGAAGATGAAGCAGAAGACAATGATCCCTCTGACGCTGACATGACCTCAAGCCAAGGATCTCTACCAACTCTGATCACACCGCCAACCTTGCCAATGAACTTACAACAGTTCATAACCACATACGAGACTTATTGGGACAATGACCACTGGCACGAATACCAACCTGCATTTACCCCCGATTACTTCAACTACAATGAAGAGACTGGAGAACACAATCTGTACCTTCAGACAACCCTTGAGATCGAACCAACCACTCCACCACCTGAGTATGAGCGACATGAACCACAGCCGCCAGCTTACTACAACCCTGTGACTCATAGTGCTGTAACCTATAGAAGGTATGCAGACAGTGAATCCAATGAAAGTGAAAATGATGCACCACTTCTTCGTCCACCAATACCTTATCTAGTATATGAGACAGACGATGCTATCCTATGGGATGGAGATGAAGTTCCAATGTATTATTACCTCAGCAAACAAGGAGAAGTAATCCGCAAACTACTTTTCCTAGACGACTACTTCATCAGAGATGAAGCAATCGATAGTGATGTCATCGAAGACTATCCAGACAGTGCCTAAACCATAAATAGCTTAGCAGTCATAGTATAGTTAGATTAGCCTTGTACGACATGACTGTGAACTGACTCAGCAGTCAGACGATCTCTTGACATATCAGATCACACTTGTACTATGTGACTGCATTCTGACTCAGCAAAGCACTTAGTACTACATCCATATCTAGCATAGTCCAGATAGCCCCTCACTAGTATAAATACCCCCTCCCCCAGACCTCAGAATCTCAGACCTGAACAATCCGAACACAACTCCTGAGCACTTCCCCACAATACCCCTTCACACAACTACTCCTAGTATAGTAATATCATGAATAGCGAATAAACCTATTTAATAAACCTACAAACCACTCTTAAGTAAATCTGCCCCCAGTTAGGTCCTACTCCTAATCCCATCACGAAATCTCCTAATTGGGTATTGTCTACAGCGATACACCAATTAACTAAGCTGGTCTTAGTTTCTTGAACTTCCTAAAATACGGAAAATCCTGAACCTCCAGAACTAGTCTGAAAAAGGACTTTGGTTGAGACGTCAACCTAATCTTGAAATCAATAAGCGTAGAGGATGTACTCCATACAAAATTGATCTTGACTATAAGAAAATGGTCTTCCAGAATATCCAGAACTTCCAGAAACCCTTCCAGAACTACGTAACAGTTATCCTAAAAAGTAACCCTCTTACAATGAGTGACTGGCCCTTGGTGCTGATGTGGGGGGCTTTTGTCTGTAAGATGTCGAGGGTGAAAGGGAGTGAAGAGGAGGAGGAGGACTTGTTGGAGGCTCTGGAGGAGTTGAGTGGTATTGTAGAGAGAAGGGCAAAATCCTGGAAGCTATATGAAGAGATGACACATCTGGAGATTATGGATGGGAAGTGTATCCATACTATAGGAGGTAGTGAGAGCAGGCTCAGGAGCGCAAGAGGCAGAGAGAGCTATTGGCTAGTATGAAAGAAGGTGTGAAGAAGAAGGTGGATGGGGCTGAGGAGTCTAGAGGTGTCAAAGCCAGCATCTGGGCTAGCAAAGGAGGAGAGGAGATGGAGGTGAATGAGGAAGGAGCTGGGAAGGTACTGGGCAAGGATCCTTATGCCGATGGTACATTCAAAGTTTTGGAGCAGGATTTGGATGGCACCCTCCCCCCACTTATCAGGAGGGGCCCAGTTGGGAAGAGAGGGGGTAACAGAGGATATGCTGATACAGGGGGCCCAGCGAGTTTACTTTGGGGTCTCAGATGTGGTGAAAGGGGACCAGGTGGTAGTAGTTGGTAAGGATGAGCTAGTGGATATCCCAGAGAAGGAGTGGGATGAGGCTGCCAGTGTGGAAGCAGATACCATGATGTTGGATGCAGGGTGGCCAGGAACTCCTAGAGGAAAGAAGGTGGGGAATCTGCTGTGAATGAGTAAGGTGATAGATAACCTTGTGGCTGAGGAGTTGAGAGAAGTTGACTTGTATGTAATGCTAGAGGAACATTGGGCATGGATTCTATGTGAGGATGAAGTGATAGAGGTACTGAAGGTAGAGATTCTTGCTATTTTCATGGAGGAGGAGGGATATAAGATTAATAAGATGAGAGAGGTAGAGCTGGTGGTGGTTACTGGTTGAAGAAGACACAGTTATCACTAGAGTTTTCTTGAATGAGCTCAAGGATATATATACTGTCAAGAACAATCTGATCTATCATCAAGACCAAGTCTATCTATCTGAAAACATGAATCTATACTATAAGATTTTGCAAAAATACTATAACTCTCCTCTCACTAGTTATCTGAAAATTGAGAAGACTGTCAAGAATATCCAATACTACTACTATTGGCCAAGTATGGTCAAGGAAATCAAGAACTCTATTGCTAGCTATGATCTATGCTAGCACAATAAGTCTACCAATCAAGCATCTGTCAGTTTGCTACAATTACTACCAATTCCAACCAAGAAATTTGAGCAAGTTACCATGTACTTTATAACTCAACTACCATAAACTCAATCTGGTGCTGATGCTATTATCATATTCATTGACCACCTGACCAAGACTATGGTTGCTGAACCAATCACTACTAATGCTACTATATCTAAGATTGCAAGAATTTTCTTTAAGTCCATCTTCTATCACTATGGCCTACTGTGAGTAATTGTTAGTAATCATGACCCCAAGTTCACCAGTCACTTCTGGCAAACTCTCTTCAAGACTCTGAGAATCCAATTGGCTATGTTTATTATCTTTTACCTACAAATTGATGGACAAACTGAGCATATGAACAAAACTCTAGAACAAATGCTTAGAAACTATATTTCTTATGAGTAAGATGATTGAGACCACTATCTAACTTATACAGAGTTTGTATACAATAATGCTATCTAATCATCTACTGGTCTTTTTTCTTTCCAGTTACTCTATAGTCAAGATCTTAAGACCCCTATAAGTCTATTCTCTTTCAAGAAAAGCAGTCAAATACAAGTCTCTACTACTAAGAGCCTTATAGAAAAAATGGACAAACTGCTCAAGATTATCACTATAAATCTTCAGAAGGCTCAACAGCATCAAGCCAAGTATGCTGACAAGAAACACCATGATGTCACTTATACTATTTAAGATCAAGTCCTACTATCTACTGAGAATCTCAAGATATAATCTCAAGTTAACTGTCCTTTGAATAAGTTTCAACTCAAGTATATTGGACCTTTCAAGATCACTGAACAAGTCTCTGCATCCTTCTACCACCTCAAGCTACCTGAAACTATAAGAGTACATCTAGTCTTTCATATGTTATACCTCAAGACCTGAAACCAGTCACCACTCTACCCTAGTTGAATTTCTAAGCTGTCTACCCCTATGATTATTAAAGATCATATTGAGTATGAAGCTGAGAAAATCCTTAACAAATGAATCCACTACTGCCATCCTGAATACCTAGTCAAGTAGATAGGCTACTCTAAATATGATACTATCTGAGAACCACTAGTCAACCTCAAGAACTCTCAAGACTTTGAGATAAAACATATTGTCCAATCTCTATAGTGACTTTCTTAGATTATTGATGACCTATAGTAATAACCAGTGTCTTATGCATTGGAAGTTTACTTTGGAACCTCAGAATTAGCAGAACATTTAATAAACAAGAAGTCTACTGAAATAAAGCTACTAGCTAGATTTGAACCCCTCTTAGTTAGTTAGTCTGATAATAGACCCTCTGCTCTATATGAGGATGATCAATCCCCACCAATATACTGATACAAGTTTGAGAAATTTTGGTTAAGTATATCTAGTCTTATGTTATCTGAGAACTCAATGAGAATATTGGTTCTTAAGGAGAGAGAGATGTAATAATTTTACAGTTATATTTAGTCTTAGTATATTTTCACATCTTTTAGTTAGTCTTTTCTTATTATTTCTTAAATATTCTACTATATTCCACCACCTTTTACTTGCTTAGAAATCTTCTCTTGGCACCCAGATACTACTAGAATATTCTTACCTTTCTTTAGTGCTAAGTATCTTATCTTAGCTAGTTATAAACCCTTTTAGAACATTATAGAACAATATTAGTCAACTTTGCTAAAAACCTATTTCTTGGCATTTTTCTTTCTTTCCAAGATCCTTTTGAATCTCTCTTTCAGATCATATATAAATATCCTTATTCTCTATTTAAATAAAGCTCAGAATATTTTCTCTCAGAAATCCTTTGAGAACACTTAAATCTTTAAGTATCTCTTTGAGCTACTTTAGGCTAACTAGAACTTCCAGATTAAGCCACTTTCTCTTAAAGAAACTAGAACCATTATAACTATAGTATGATAATCATCTCTACTATTTTATATTTATTAATATATTTAAGTTTTAATTATTATAAATATATATACTCTTATTGTAAAAATATAATACTAGAGTATATTTATAATAATGATAATATTTTGTATACTATATTTAGCTATAAAACTGTACAATAGTCTAGAATAGAGATATTAGTATTATATATAATCTCTAGATCTTTATATTATATTATATATATATTTTTTTTTTATAGTT
>RBNI01001642.1:0-21515 GCA_003990745.1 Jimgerdemannia flammicorona | reverse complement strand
AATAATCATCCAAATTTGATGATCTTGGTGTCATTTGAAAGCCCTTAATAAGGCCTTTCTAATGATACCAAGAACATTATAATCGGATTACGTGTTGCCGAGATATTAAGGAAAACGTTCCATTTGATGAAATTTCCAAAATCGGCAAATCAAAGAATTTCCAAAATCGGCGATTCAGACGTTTTCCTTCATAACTCAGCAACGCATGATCGGATTTCAATGTTCTTGGTATCATTAGATAGGCCTTATTAAGGGCTTTCAAATGACACCAAGATCATCAAATTTGGATGATTATTCATCAAGTTATTGATGTAAACATTTAATTGTCTAATTTGGAAATCAAAACAATGGTTGATTCGAATCCGATTCGAATCCGATTCGAATCCATCCGGATGGGATTCGAATCCCATCTGAGTTGATCTGGATGGGATTCAATCCGAATCAATCCGAATCCAATCCGGATTAAATTGACTCATTAGGAGCACTAGGCCCCATATAGCAGATCAGCTAAAGACCTACATTACTTCCTGTGATGCCTGCTAACAGAACAAGTCCTCAATACTAGCAAAACCTGGCCTACTCCACTCTATCCCAGTACCATCTGCTAATTGGGAATAAATATCTATAGACTTTATTATACAACTACTCCAAACCAAGAACAGGAAAGATACAATTGTTGTCTTTGTAGACTATCTCAGCAAATAAGCCCACTTTGTGCCAACTACTATCACTGCAACAGCACCAGATATAGCCATACTCTTGTTTGATAACATCTTCTACTATCATGGTCTTCCTAAGATCATTGTTAGTGACCGAGACCCAAAATTCGCTAGCCATTTTTGGAAAGCCCTCTATGCACACCTTGGAATAAAACTTGCACTATCCATAGCCTTTCACCCTAAAACTGATGGCCAAACTGAAAGAATGAACTGAACTCTGGAACAAATGCTAAGGAACCATGTTTTCTACAGACAAGATGATTGGCATGAATACCTCACTGCAGTCAAGTTTACTTATAACAACAGCAAGCAAGTCTCTCTTAGAATGACCCCATTCTTTGCCAACACTGGACAAAACCCAAACACTCCTCTGACACTTATCCGAACTACTGATGAACCCTCTACAGTCAAAGCTGTTGAAGAATTCCTGCTCCAAATGCACAATCTAAGCCAGATTGTAATTGAGAATTTATTACAAGCTCAAGAACAACAGTTACAGTATGTTAACCAACACTGCTGAGAAGAAATCTTTGATATTGGAGAAAAAGTTTTACTAGACATCTGAGGATACTGAGTTGACAACCTCAAGCACAGACCATCTACAAAGCTGAACAGTAAGTTTATTAGACCATTTGAAGTTATTGTATAAGTCTCTCCTACTTCCTACAAATTGGTGCTACCAAATATCATTAAGATTCACCTAGTCTTTAATGTCCAATGTCTCAAGTGATACAATGAAAATAATGATGAACTATTCCCAAACTAAACTACTGAACCACCTACACCTGTTATTATTAATGACCAAGAAGAGTACAAAGTTGAACAAATTCTCAACAAATGTGGCCACAAGAACCACCCTGAGTATCTTGTCAAATAGAAAGATTATCTGATCCATGATGCAACATGGGAACCCAAGACCAATCTCCAGAATACTACTGACTTAGTTCAGGAATATGATTCTCTGAACAACTAAAACCAAATACTCTGCACCTATCAGTACATACTATATATTACACTTCCTAAACATTATAATTATCATGAACAAAATCAAGAACTCAGCAAGCTAAGAATACTAACCCTCTAGAAAAATAGCAAAACTGAAAGCCAGCCTATTCTTCCCATACCACTGGTGGGAAATGAGACATAGACATTTAAGAAGATTTCTTAGAGAAAATTCTTCAGCAATGAATGATGTCAGAATCACTTCTGGTGTATGGCATTAAACACATGACCCTTTAATATGTGAATCTAATACATTAAGCAACTGTACTACAAGCATGCCACTTTCTGAAAAAATGGACTTTACTGGACTTTTGATCTCTCAAATGGTATAACAACACTAGAATAAATTAGAAGGCCCCGACGAGGACATCAAAAGCTAAGAAGGGGAGAGTTGTAAGTGCACAACCTCCAAGCCACCAAAATCATACATCACCCTCTGAACAAGCCACCAAAATCACATGTGATCTCTGAACAAATCTGGAAATCACCTATATAATCATGAAGCTGAGTCAAACCAAAGTCACAGCACACAAAGCTGAGTCAATACGAAGTCATGGAACACAAGATTTACACAAACGGAATCTTACCAATTAGGACCAAATGCATATATACTGAGCACTGAGATGTATCAAAACAAAGAACCAAAACAAACAACAACTATAACTTCTAAACATAAATAAATATGACCACTGAGATCTATAACTGTATCTGCACTGATATTTGGAATACCATTGTCAACTGAGCCACACCCCCTCTGCCCCTCATGAATATCCATAACCTAGCACCCCTTTAATTCATAGAAGCCCAATGGAATACCCTGAACATGCTTAGTGAGGCTCACCGAATCAGACAAATCTCAAGCTACTACCAAATTGGCCACCTCCTAGAAAATATAGTCGAATACCACCATGATACAGATATCACCCAGATGTCTCAACACCAGAAGCTCATTGCCCACAAACACAGAGAACTCTTCTACAAGTACAGCACCTTTATTCCCTGCCTCTGAGTTACTACCAGCGAAATGGTTACTACTCTGTCCTATGGTCAAATTGATAATATGATATAAGAACTCAACCACAAGTACCTCAAGTATGTCCAGACCACAGACAGAACCTTCTTGCACCCCAACGACTACATCCTACAAATGCCCCAAGTCGGATATACCATAAAGGACATCTATGATATAATCCAATTTGATGAAGATGAAGCAGAAGACAATGACCCCTCTGATACCAATATGACCTCAAGCCAAGGATCTCTGCCAACCCTGATCACACTGTCAACCTTGCCAATAAACTTATAACAGTTCATAACTACATATGAGACTTATTGAGACAATGACCACTGGCATAAATACTAACTCACATTTACCTCTGATTACTTCAACTACAATGAAGAGACTGGAGAATACAACCTATACCTTCAGACAACCCTCGAGATTGAACCAACAACTCCACCACCCAAGTATGAATGACATGAACCACAGCTACTAGCTTACTACAACCCTGCAACTCATAGTGCTGTAACCTATAGAAGGTACACAGACAGTGAATCCAATAAAAGTGAAGACGATACACCCCTCCTTCGCCCACCAACATCTTATCCAGCATATGAGACAGATGATGCTATTCTGTGGGATGATGATGAAGTTCCAATGTATTATTATCTCAGCAAACAAGGAGAAGTAATCTGCAAACCACTCTTCCTAGATGACTACTTTATCAGAGATGATGTCATCGATGGTGATGTCATTGAAGACTACCCAGATAGTATCTAAACTTATAAATAGCTTAGCAGTCTTAGCATAGTTAGATTAGCCTTGTATGACATGACTGTGAACTGACTCAGCAATCAGATGATCTCTTGACATGTCAGATCATACTTGTACTACATGACTGCATTCCGACTCAGCAAGGTACTTAGTGCTACATCCATATCTAGTATAGTTCAGATAGTCCCTCACTAGTATAAATATCCCCTCCCCCAGACCTCAGAATCTCAGACTTGACCTGAATAGTCTCGAACACAAGAATATTTCTGAATACTTCCCCACAATATCTCTTCACACAACTACTTCTAGTATAGCAATATCATGAATAGCAAATAAACCTATTTAATAACCCACAAACTACTCTTAAGTAAATCTGCTTCCCATTAGATCCCACTCCTAACCCTATCACAAAATTTCCTAATTGGGTATTGTCTGCAGTGATATGCCAATTCAACTAAGCTGGTCTTAGTTTTTTGAACTTCCTGAAATATGGAAAATTCTAAACATTCAGAACTAGTCCAAAAAGGACTTTGGTTGAGATGTCAACCTGATCTTGAAATCAATAAGTATAAAGGATGTACTCCATATGAAATTGATCTTGACCATAAGAAAACGGTCTTCCAGAATATCCAGAACTTCTAGAAAACCCTTTCAGAACTACATAATAGTTACCCTCAAAAGCAACCCTCTTACAGAAATCAATGCACTCAAGAAAGAAATTGACGAACTCCTAGAATAAGGATTCATCAGACCCAGTATATTACTCTATAGTGTACCAGTCCTCTTCATTGTGAAGAAAAGAGAAGACCTATAAATGTGTATTGATTACTGAGGCCTCAATAAACAGACCATCAAGAACTATTGCCCACTACCCAGAATTGATGAAATATTTGATAGGCTTACCAACCCACAATTCATGAGCTCTTTTGACCTATGAAATAGTTACTAGCAAATTGCCATGAAAGAAAAAGACATCTACAAGACAGCCTTCTGAACTTGCTATAGACACTTTAAGTTCCTGATTATGCCTTTTGGCTTAACTAATACTCCTGCAACCTTCCAGACCCTAATGAATACTATCTTGTGTGTAACAGTTCTAGTTTCTAAATGAGGAAGCAACTAGTTCTGGTGATCCTAAGTAGCTCAAAGAGATACTAAGGGTTCAAGTATTCTTGAAGGATTTCTGGGAGAAAATATTCTGAAACTTTATTCATAAGAACAAAGAAGATATTTATACAAGATCTGAAAGAAGGATCTGGAAGGATCTGAGAAATCAAAGGAAAATGCCAAGAGGAAAGTTCTTGACAAAGATGACAAATGATGATAAATAAAGTTCTATAAGTTTCCAGGACATTCAGTGACTAACTAAATAAGTACTAGTTAATGCTCAGCACTAAGAAGGGGATTTCTAAGTATGCAGAAAGTGCTGGAAGATTATAGAATATTCAAGAAAGACAGAGAAAAGAAATAAACTATGCTAAAATATTACATCTCCCCCTCCTTAAGAATCAATATCCTCATTGAATTCTCAAAGTTACATGTAATAAACAATAAGACTAAAAGAAACTTCAAATTAAATATATTGACTCATTGGTAAGGATTGGCCATCCTTGTATAAGGCAAGGGCCAAAGTATCATCTTGATTAGATGAGAACTGGTTTGAACCTTATTGGTTGCAGGATTTATAGGGTTCTCCTGTATCTCTTATTTCTGATGCTGTATCCCTTAGAGAGCTCTGATATGTAATGTACCTGATCAGCACAGTAGGTCATCTACTATCCAAGGGGAGAACCTCACAGGCAGTCAATGAGTTCTTTTTTGCTCAAACTCTTAGATAAGGTCTTGAGAGTTCTTGAGATTGGTAGCAGGTTCCCAAGTAGCATCATATTCAGAGTAACCCATCCACTTGACTAGGTATTCTGTGCGATGGTATCAGACTCACTTGTCTAAAATTTTCTCAACTTCATACTCAATGTGGTCTTCAACTATGACTAGTGCTGATGGTGTCGGAATTCAGCCAGAGTATGGGGGTGACTGGTTTCAGGCCTTAAGTTATGACATATGGAATACTAGATATATATGTATAGTTGTTGGCAAGTTGAGACAGTAAGACCAGGTAGAGACTTGCTTGGTGATTTCAAAGGGTCCAAGGTACTTGGGCTGGAATTTGGCTGACTGGCAGTTGACTTGAGATTGAACCTTGATGTTGTCAGCTTTGAGTAGAATCATATTATCAATATTGTATATGACATCTTGCCACTTCTTGTCTACATACTTAGCTTGATGTTGCTGAGCCTTTTGCAGATTTGTAGTGGTGATCTTGAGAAGAGAATCCATTTTGTCGATAAGGTTCTGGGCTGTGGGGACTTGTGTGTGACTGGATTGCTGGAATTGGACTAGACTTGCAGGAGTCTCAGGGTTTTGACCATGAAGTAGCTGGAATGGGGAAAGGCTAGTTGATAATTGGTTGGCATTATTGTAGGTAAACTTGGTGTAGGTCAGATAGTGGTCCCAATCATCTTGCTCATAAGACACATAGTTTTTGAGCATTTGTTCAAGTGTTCTGTTCATTCACTCGGTCTATCAGTTTGAGGATAGAAAGCAGTGGACATAGCAATTTGGGTTCCAAGGGTCTTGAAGAGTGCTTATCAGAAGTGACTTGTGAACTTGGGGTTGCGGTTGCTGATAATTACTTGGGGAAGTCCATAATGGTGGAAGACAGTCTTGAAGAAGATTCTTGTAATTTCTGGGGCAGTGGCATTGGTTGTGGTTGGCTCAGCAATTGTAATCTTGGTGAGATGGTCCACAAATACAACAATAGCATCATAGCCTGTTTTGGTTCATGGGAGTTGCACAATGAAGTCCATTGTAACTTGTTCAAACTTCTTGGTCAGAATTGACAAGGGTTGTAGAAGACTGGCAGGTGCTTGGTTGCTTGACTTGTTTCTTTGGCAAAGATCACAGCTTTGGACATACTCCTTGATTTCCTTGAGCATATTTGGCCAGTAGTAGTCTTGTTAGATATTCTTGATGGTCTTCTCAGTTCCAAGATGACCAGCTAGTGGGGAGTCATGATGTTCATGAAGGATCTTGTACTATAGTTCAGGGTTGGCAGGAATATATACTTTGTCTTAATAGTACACAAGGTTGTCCTTGATGGTGTACTTTTCCTTGAATTCCTTGGTGTTCCTTTGTAGAACCAGAGAGTCTTGTTCGTAAGCCTTCTTGATCTGATTGAGGAATTCAGGTGCCACAGTGACTTGTAAGATTGTGGTAAGATCAGATCTTCTTGACAGTGTATCTGGTACAACTAGAGTTTTTCCAGGCTTATAGATGATGTTTGGGGTAAAGGTCTGAAGTAATTGGCTCCACTTGGCTTATTGGTGAGAAAGGATTGGTTAAGTGTTGATATACTGAAGGGACCTGTGATCAGTGATCACATCAAACTCAACTCCTTTTAGATAGTGTTGCCAGGTCTTGAGGGTATGTATGATTGCCAGGAGTTCCTTTTTGTGAGTAGCTAGCTTTTGTTCCACTGAGGACAATTTTCTTGATTCAAAGACAATAGGTCAGTGTCCTTGACCATCATCTTGAGAAATGACTGTACCAATGACAAAATTAGATGCATCTGTAGTGACTGTGAACTTCAAGTTTGGGTCCATGTTTCTAAGGACAGGTGCATGGGTCAGGTGGTTCTTGAGTTCTTGAAAAGCTTGTTGACAGAAAGCATCCCAGATGTAGGGGACATAGAGGTCAGAGTTAGGTTCCTTTCACAGGAGGTTTGTCAAAGATTCTGCAATACTAGAGAAGTTCTTGACAAATTGACAGTAGTATCCAGCCAGGCCAAGAAAGGACCTGAGTTCAGTGAGATTTGCTGGTACAGGCCACTGTTCAATGGCTTGTATTTTCCTTGGGTCTACTTGAATTCCTTTGGCTGATACAATATGTCCAAGGTATTCGACTTGATCCTTGAAAAATTCACATTTCTTGAGCTTTGCGTAGAGCTTGTTCTCACAGAGGATCTTGAGGACTTATTCAATATGCTTGAGGTGTTCTTCTTCAGTACTACTAAAGATCAGGATATCATCAATATATACAAGTACAAAGATATACAGCTGATCCTTGAAGACAGTTTGCATGAGGTCTTAAAAGATTGCTGGTGCATTGGTGAGACCAAAGGCCATGACTAGGAATTCGTAGAGTCCAAAGGGTGTCATGAAGGCAGTCTTGGGTATGTCTTCTGGCTTGATTCAAATTTGGTGATATCCAGAGGTGAGATCAATCTTGGTGAAATACTTTGCATTCTTGAGAGTATCAAAGATTTGATCTATGAGTGGTAGCAGATAATGGTTCTTAACTGTGATCTTGTTGAGTACTCAGTAGTCTATACACATTTGCAGAGTATCATTCTTTTTCTTGACAAATAGGACTGGGGAGCCAAAGGGTGACTTGCTTGGTTGAATGGCTCCTCACTCAATGAGTTCATTGAGTTCCTTCTTGACTACTTCAATTTCGAGTGGAGATATGCAGTATATTTTCTTCTTAGGTATAGCTGCATCAGGTATCAACTTGATTTCGTGGTCATGGTCTCTTGAAGGTGGTAGGCCAGGTAGTTTGTCTGGGAAGACATCCTTGTACTTATTCAGTAGTAACTTGATGCTTTCACTAATTGATAGCTTCTTGTCTTCTTTCTTTGATCAGATCAGTACCACAAAGGCACAGGTAGCTTTCTTGAGGGCCTTCTTGAACTGAATTGCTGAAAGAGTAGCAATTGGGGTTCTTGTCTGAGTCTTGTCTGGCTTGATGGTAATGTTGGCTCCATCCTGAATCAAGGTGACTTCATTCTTGGTCCAATCAATCTGAGGGTTGTACTGTGTAAGCCAGAGTTTGCCTAGGATCAGGTCATGGTCTCCTAGTGGTGCTATCTCGAAATATAAATGTTCCCAGTACTTCTGAATCTTGAGAGGAAGTTTAGCAGCAATTGAGTTGATTGGTAAGGTGGTGCCATCTGCGGTGACAACTCCACCATTCTTGCCAGCTGGTTTGATAAGAATCTTGAGCTTGTCAATGAGATTCTTGTTGATGAAGTTCCCAACAGCTCCACTGTCTATGAGAACATCTAGTTCTCATCCCTTGACTAGACCTTTGAAAATGAGCATTGAATTGGTTCAATTCTTGGCTATACTTGCAACTTTATCAGTACTGCCAAAGCCTTTCTGATCTCACTTGGTTGAGGACAGCTTGGTGACTTCTTTGATGACTGGTAGGGTGGCTTGCTCCAGAATGAGCTGTGTGATTCTGTCACCTTCATTGATGGTGTATGGCTGGTTCTTGTGATTGACTAGCAGGACTTTCATTTCGCCTCGAAAGTTAGGGTCAATGACTCCAGCACCAATATCTAATGAGTGCTTGAAGCTGAGGCCAGATCTTGGTGCAATTCTTGCATAATATTCCTTGGGGATTTCGACTGAAAGGCCAGTTGGAATGGGCCTTCTCTCATGTGCCAGAATAGTAACTTATTGTACTGCTTGAAGGTCCAAACCAATGGCTCTTTCTGACTGTGCTTGAGGGATCTGGGCCTTGGGGTTGACTCATATGAAATTGAGTACAACTTCTTGTTCAACTGATTGACCTTGAGTGTCTTTGGACAGGACCAGGATCCTCTTTGGTTTGGCAGTTTTCTTGGGATATTTGGTTGCAATGTGGCCAGGCTGACGGCAAAAGAAGCAGACTCCAGCCTTCTTGAGACACTCCTTTTCCTCAGGTGTAAGCTTGCCTTTCTTGTTCTTATCAATGATGTCTAGGTCCATGGGGGCAGGTCCAACAGTTCTGACTTTGGGTTCCTCCCTTCTGTGGTGGTTGTTGTTGTTGTTGAAAGGTGGTCTCTTCTGTTCAAAGTAGTGACCATAGGTGATGACATCAAACCTATTAGCAATTTTCATTGCTGTATCTAGGTCCTTGGGTTCTTCTAGTTCGACATGAACTCAGGTTTGACCTTTCAGACCTCAGATGTACTTGTCGACCTTCTCGTCTTCAGTGACATGTAGTAATTCTAGCAGGATTGACAGAAATTGTGCATTATATACTTGTACAGACTTGAGTTGTTTGATATTTGCCAGATGGTCTCGTGCAGCCTTAGTGCTGTTGACTGGTTTGAATTGGCCTTGAATGGCATCAGAGAATTCACCCCAGGTCTTGATTCAGCCAGAGAATCTGGTATTCTAGACATGATTTTGCCACCAGATTGCAGTATTCCTTTAGAGGAGTGTGGTGGCAAATTGGACTAGTGTTGCTTCTTCCAAATTGGTCAGCTCTCCATATTGCTCCAATTGGAAAAGCCAGGCATTGGTAGACAGTCCTCCTCTTTGACCATCAAAGGTGTCGGGCTTCTGAGGCTTGATAGTGACTGCTGTTAGATATATTGATGTCAGTAGAGGTGTAAAGGTATGAGCAGAGGCCTTGCTTTCCTTTCTTTCTATGTATTCTTGAAGTTGAGCAATCTGAGCTAGTGCATTCTGCAAAAGACTCTCAATGGCCCCATTTGACTGAGTAGGGTTTTGCTGTTCCTCTTCTTCTTGCTGATTGTACTGATTGTATGAGGTATTGCCTGGACCATAGGTATTGTATGAAGGGTTCCACCCATTGTCCTCCATAGTATTGTGACTGATATCTTGAGAGGTATCTTAATAAGGCTAGGTGTAACTTCACTGCTGCTACCAAGTGTAATGGTTCTAGTTTCTAAATGAGGAAGCGACTAGTTCTGGTGATCCTAAGTAACTCAAAGAGATACTAAGGATTCAAGTGTTCTTGAAGGATTTCTGGGAGAAAATATTCTGAAGCTTTATTTATAAGAACAAAGGAGATATTTATACAAGATCTGAAAGAAGGATCTGGAAGGATCTGAGAAATCAAAGGAAAATGCCAAGAGGAAAGTTCTCAGCAAAGATGACAAATGATGACAAATAAAGTTCTATAAGTTTCCAGGATATTCAGTGACTAACTAAATAAGTACTAGTTAATGCTCGGTACCAAGAAGGGGATTTCTAAGTATGCAGAAAGTGCTGGAAGGTTATAGAATATTTAAGAAAGACAGAGAAAAGAAATAAACTATGCTAAAATATTATACTGTACCTATATCTGGATAAATTTGTTATTGTCTACATCAATGACATCCTAGTCTTCAGTAAAACCCTGGAGAAATATCTTGAACACCTTGAACTAGTGCTACTGAAACTCTGAGAAAACCAACTCTTCACAAAACTTAGCAAATGTAAATTTCTTCTAAAATATCATGCTAAATGGAATCAAAGTAGACCCCAGCAAAATCTCCACAATCAAGGATTGGCCCAGATCAAAGAAGCTGAAAGATCTCCAGTTATTTCTGGAACTAGTAAACTATTATAGACGATTTGTTGCCAACTTTGCCAAGATCACTACTGCCCTTACTCAAATGATCAAACATAGCAAGAAAGAAGAATAGCCCTGGACCATGAAACAAGAAAAAGACTTCAACAATCTTATAAATTAGAGACCTGAGCAAGATACTGCCTTTCAAGTACTAAAGGATGCCTTAATAATCACTCTAGTACTTCAAGCAGTAAACTCTGCCCTACCATATGAAGTTACTACTGATGCCTCTAACCTAGCCCTTAGAGCAGTGCTCATGCAAGAAGGACACCCTGTGGCCTATTACTCTCGAAAGTTCAATAATACTGAAATTAACTATACAACTCATGAGAAGGAAATGTTAGCCATCATAGACACTCTGATCAAATGGCAACCATACCTAGAAGGAGCACACTTCACTGTATTGACTGACCACAAGTTATTAGTCAACATCAAGACCCAGACTACTCTTTCTCGAAAGCAAGTCAGATGGATGAAAGTCCTCACCAACTTTGACTATAAAATCCAGTATCACCCTAACAAGAAAAATATTATTGCTGATGCAATCTCCAGACCACTAATTGAAGAAGTTATCCAAACTCTTACCTTAGTTATCAACACTATCATGGAATAAATTATTGCAATATGTACTGATGATAAGGAAGCTCAAGCACTTTGAGAAATTCTAAATAGTGATGATGCTGACAAGTATATCTAGTATCAGCAATATCAACTGAAAGATAATACAATCTACTACAAGGACAGACTGTATGTTCCAAATAACTGAGACCTCTGAAGGACTATCCTATTTGAATATCATGATGTCCCTACAGCTGAATATTTAGGATTTGACAAATGCTATGAAGTTATCTCCTGAAACTTCTATTGACTCCACATAGTAGATCAGCTAAAGACTTACATCACTTCCTGTGATATCTGCTAACAGAACAAGTTCTCAATACTAGCAAAACCTGGTCTACTCCACTCTATCCCAACATCATCTGCTAATTGGGAACAAATCTCCATAGACTTCATTATACAACCATCCTGGACCAAGAACAGGAAAGATATAATTATTGTCTTTGTGAACTATCTCAGCAAACAAGCCTACTTTGTACCAACCACTACTACTGCAACAGCACCAGACATAGCTACACTCTTGTTTGACAATATCTTCCACTATCATAGTCTTCCTAAGATCATTGTTAGTGACCGAGATCCAAAATTCACCAGCTATTTTTGGAAAGCCCTCCATACATACCTTAGAACAAACTTGCACTATCCACAGCATTTTACCCTAAAACTGATGATCAAACTGAAAGAATGAACTGAACTCTGGAATAAATACTAAGGAATTATATTTCTTACAGACAAGATGATTAGCATGAACACCTTACCACAGTTGAGTTTGCTTACAACAACAGTAAGCAAGCCTCTCTTGGAATGACTCCATTCTTTGCCAATACTGGACAAAACCCAAACACTCCTCTGACACTTATCTGAACTACTGATAAACTCTCCACAGTCAAAGCTATTGAAGAATTTCTACTCTGAATGCACAATCTAAGCCAAATTGCAATTGAGAACCTATTACAAGCTCAAGAACAACAGTCACAGTATGTCAACCAATACTGCTGAGAAGAGACTTTTGATATTGGAGAAAAAGTTCTACTAGACATCTGAGGATACTGAGTTGACAACCTCAAGTACAGACCATCTACAAAACTGAACAGCAAGTTTATTGGACTATTCAAAGTCATTGCACAAGCCTCTCCTACTTCCTATAAATTGGCACTATCAGATACTATTAGGATTCTGTAACATTTTAGTGTAGTTTATTTCTTTTCTCTGTCTTTTTTGAATATTCTATAACCTTCCAGCACTTTCTGTGTACTTACAAATCCCCTTCTTAGCACCAAGTATTAACTAGTACTTATTTAGCTAGTCATGGAATATCCTGGAAACTTGTAGAACTTTATTTATCATTATTTGTCATCTTTGCCAAGAACTTTCCTCTTGGCATTTTCTTTTGATTTCTCAGATCCTTCCAGATCCTTCTTTCAGATCTTGTATAAATATCTCCTTTGTTCTCATGAATAAAGCCTCAGAATATTTTCTCCCAGAAATCCTTCGAGAACACTTGAATCCTTAAGTATCTCTTTGAGCTACTTAGAACTACCAGAACTAGTTGCTTTCTCATTTAGAAACTAGAACTATTACACTTGGTAGCAGCAGTTAAGTTACACCTAGTCTTATCAAGATACCTCTCAAGATACCAGTTACAATACTATGGAGGACAACAGGTAGAACCCTTCATACAGTACCTACAGTCCAGACAATGCCTCATATAATCAATAAGAAGAAGAGGAACAGCAAAACCCTACTCAGTCAAATAGGGCCATTGAGAGTCTTTTGCAGACCACATTAGCTCAGATTGCTCAACTTTAGGAATGTATAGAAAGAAAGGAAAGCAAGGCCTCTGCTCATACCTCCACATCTCTACTGACATCAATATATCTGACAGCAGTCACTATCAAGTCTCAGAAGCCTGACACTTTTGATGGTTAAAGAGAAGAACTGTCTACTGATACCTGGCTTTTCTAATTGGAGCAATACAAAGAACTGACCAATTTGGAAGAAACAACACTAGTCCAATTCACTGCTATACTCCTCTGAGGGAATGCTGCAATCTGGTGGCAAAATCATGTCCAGAATACCAGATTCTCTGGCCGAATCAAGACCTGGGGTGAATTCTCTGATGCTATTCAAGGCCAATTCAAACCAGTCAACAGCACCAAGGCCACGCAAGACTGTCTGGCAAATGTCAAACAACTCAAGTCTATACAAGCATACAATGTACAATTCCTGTCAATCCTATTAGAATTACTACATATCACTGAAGACGAGAAGGTTGATAAGTATATCTGAGGCCTGAAAGGTCAAACTTGAGTTTGTATTGAACTAGAAGAACCCAAGGACCTAGATACAGCAATGAAAATTACTGATAGGTTTGATGTCATCACCTATGATCACTGCTTTGAACAGAAGAGACTGCCTTTCAATAATAACAACAACTATAAAAGGAAGGAACCCAAAGTCAGAACTGTTGGACCTGCCCTCATGGACCTAGATACCATCGATAAGAGCAAGAAAGATTAGCTTATATCCAAGGAAAAGGAGTGCCTCAAGAAGGCTGAAGCCTGCTTCTTTTGCTGTCAGCCTGATCACATTGCAACCAAATGTCCCAAGAAAACTGCTGAACCAAAGAGGATCCTGGTCCTGTCCAAAGACACTCAAGGTCAATCAGTTGAATAAGAAGTTATACTCAATTTCATGCAAGTCAACCCCAAGGTCCAGATCTCTCAAGCACAGTCAGAAGAAGCCATTGGTTTGAACCTTCAAGCAGTACAACAAGTCACTATTCCAGTACATGAAAGAAGGCTCATTCCAACTGGTCTTTCAGTCGAAATCCCCAAGGAACATTATGCAAGGATTGCACTAAGATCTGGCCTCAGTTTCAAGTACTCATTGGATGTTGGTGCTGGAGTCATTGACCCTGACTTCCAAGGTGAAATGTAAGTCCTTCTAGTCAACCACAAGAACCAACCATACACCATCAATAAAGGAGACAGAATTGCACAGCTCATTCTAGAGTGAGCCACCCTACCAGTCATCAAAGAAGTCACCAAGCTGTCTTCAACCAAGCGAGATCAGAAAGGCTTTGGCAGTACTGACAAAGTTGCAAGCATAGCTGAGAACCGAGCCAATTCAATGCTCATTTTCAAAGGTCTAGTCAAGGGACAAGAACTAGATATTCTCATAGATAGTAGAGCTGTTGGGAACTTCATCAACAAGAACCTCATCGATAAGCTCAAGATTCTCACCAAACCAGCTGGCAAGAATGGTGGCATTATCACTGTAGATGGCACCACTTTACCAATCAACTCAATTGCCGCTAAACTTCCCCTCAAGATCCAGAAGTACTGGGAACATTTAGATTTTGAGGTAGCACCACTAGGAGACCATGATCTGATCCTAGGCAAACCCTGGCTTATATGACACAACCCTCAGATTGATTAGACCAAGAATGAAGTCACCTTGATTCAGGATGGAGCCAACATCACCACCAAGCCAGACAAGACTCAGACGAGAACCCCAATTGCTACCCTTTCAGCAATTCAGTTCAAGAAGGCCCTCAAGAAAGCTACCTGTGCTTTTGTAGCACTGATCTGACTAAAGAAAGAAGATAAGAAGTTATCAATTAGTGAAAGCATTAAGTTACTACTGAACAAGTACAAGGATGTCTTCCTAGACAAACTACCTGGCCTACCACCTTCAAGAGACCATGACTACAAAATCAAGTTGGTACCTGATGCAGCTATATCTAAGAAGAAAATGTACCACATGTCCCTACTCAAAATTGAAGCAGTTAAGAAGGAACTCAATGAACTCATTGAGTGAGGAGCCATTCAGCCAAGCAAGTTACCCTTTGGCTCTCCAGTCCTATTTGTCAAGAAAAAGGATGATACTCTGCAAATGTGCATAGACTACTGAGTACTCAACAAGATCACAGTCAAGAACCATTATCCACTACTACTCATAGATCAAATCTTTGATGCTCTCAAAAATGCAAAGTACTTCACCAAGATTGATCTTACCTCTGGGTATCACCAAATTCGAATCAAGCCAGAAGACATACCCAAGACTGCCTTCATGATACCCTTTGGACTCTATGAATTTCTAGTCATGGTCTTTGGTCTCACCAATATGCCAGCAACCTTTCAAGATCTCATACAAACTATCTTCAAGGATTAGCTCTATATCTTCATACTTGTATATATTGATAACATCCTGATCTTCAGTAGCACTGAAGAAGAACATCTTAAGTACATCAAACAAGTCCTCAAGATCCTCTGTGAGAACAAGCTCTATACAAAGCTCAAGAAATGCAAATTTTTCAAGGATCAAGTCGAATACCTTGGACACATTGTATCAGCCAAAGGAATTCAAGTAGACCCAAGGAAAATACAAGCCATTGAACAGTGGCCTGTACTAGCAAACCTCACTGAACTTAGGTCCTTCCTTGGTCTGGCTGGATACTACCATCAATTTGTTAAGAACTTCTCTGGCATCGCAGAATCTTGACAAATCTCCTGCAAAAGGAACCCAACTCTGACCTCTATGTCCCCTATATCTGGGATGCTTTCTATCAACAAGCTTTTCAAAAATTCAAGAACCACCTGACCCATGCACCTGTCCTTAGAAACATGGACCCAAACTTGAAGTTCACAGTCACTACAGATGCATCTAACTTTGCCATTGATGCAGTCATTTCTCAAAATGATAGTCAAGGATACTGACCTATTGCCTTTGAGTCAAGAAAATTGTCCCCAGCCAAACAAAAGCTGGCTACTCATGAAAAGAAACTCCTGGCAATCATGCATACCCTCAAGACCTGGTGATACTATCTAGAAGGAGTTGAGTTTGATGTAATCACCAATCAAGGTCCCTTCAGTACATCAACACTCAATCAACTCTTTCTCGCCAACAAGCCAAGTGGAGTTAACTACTTCAGACCTTTACCCCAAACATCATCTACAAGCCCGGCAAAACTCTAGTTGTACCAGATACACTTTCAAGAAGACCTGACCTTGCTGCAATTTTACAAGTCACTGTGGCACCTGAATTCCTCAATCAGATCAAGAAGGTATATGAACAAGACTCTCTCATTCTACAAAGAAACACCAAGAAATTCAAGGAAAAGTACACCATCAAGGATCACCTTATGGACTATCAAGACAAAGTATATATTCCTGCCAACTCTGAACTATGGTATAAGATTCTTTATAAACATCATGACTCCCTACTAGCTGACCACCTTAGAACTGAAAAGACTATCAAGAATATCCAACGAGACTACTACTGGCCAAATATGCTCAAGGAAATCAAGGAGTATGTCCAAAGTTGCGATCTTTGCTAAAGAAATAAGTCAAGCAACCAAGCACCTGCCAGTCTTCTGCAACCTCTGCCAATCCCAACCAAGAAGTTTGAACAAGTCACAATGGACTTCATTGTGCAACTCCCATGAACCAAAACAGGCTATGATGCTATTGTTGTGTTTGTGGACCATCTCACCAAGATTACAATTGCCAAGCCAACCACAACCAATACCACTGCCCCAGAAATTGTAAGAATCTTCTTCAAGACTGTCTTCTACCATTATGGACTTCCCCGAGTAATTATCAGTGACTATGATCCCAAGTTCACAAGTCACTTCTGGCAAGTACTTTTTAAGACCCTTGAAACCCAAATTGCAATGTTCACTGTCTTTCACCCTCAAACTGATGGACAGACTGAGTGAATGAACAGAATACTTGAACAAATGCTCAGAAACTATGTGTCTTATAAGCAAGATAATTGGGACCACTATCTGACCTATGCCAAGTTTGCTTACAATAACGCCAACCAATCACCAACTGGCCTTTCCCCATTCCAGCTACTTCATGGTCAAAACCCCAAGACCCCTACAAGCCTAGTCCAATTCCAGCAATCCAGTTACACTCAAGTCTCCACAGCCCAGAATCTTATTGACAAAATGGATTCCCTTCTCAAGATCACTACTACAAACCTGCAAAAGGCTCAGTAACATCAAGCTAAGTATGCAGATAAGAAGTGGTGAGATGTCATATACAACATTGGTAATATGGTTCTACTCAAAGCCAATAACATCAAGGCTCAATCTCAAGTCAACCACCAGTCAGCCAAATTCCAGCCCAAGTACCTTGGACCCTTTGAGATCACTGAGCAAGTCTCCACCTGGTCTTACTATCTCAACTTGCCAACAACCATATATATATACTCAGTATTCCATATGTCACAACTCAAGGCCTGGAACTAGTCACCCCTATACCCTAGTTGAATTTTAACACCATTAGTACCAGTTATAGTCAAAGACCACATTGAGTATAAAGTCAAGAAAATCTTAGACAAATGAGTCCAATACCATCGCACAGAATACCTAGTCAAGTGGATGGGTTACCTTGAATATGATGCTACCTGGGAATCTACCGCTAATCTCAAGAACTCCCAAGACCTCATCCAAGAGTTTGAGCAAAAAGGAACTCATTGACTGTCTGTGAGGTTCTCCCCTTGGATAGTAGATGACCTATTGTACTGATCAGGTATATTACACATCAGGGCTCTCTAAGGGATATAGTATCAGAAATAAGAGATATAGGAAAACCCTATAAATCCTGCAATCAATGAGGTTCGAACCAGTTCTCATCTGATCAAGATGATACTTTGGCCCTTGCCTTATACAAGGACAGCCAATTCTTGCCAATGAGTTGATATATTTAATTTGAAGTTTCTTTTAGTCTTATTGTTTATTATGTATAACTTTGAGAATTCAACAAGGACATTGATTCTTAAGGAGGAGGAGATGTAACATTTTAGTATAGTTTATTTCTTTTCTCTGTCTTTCTTGAATATTCTATAATCTTCCATCACTTTCTGTATACTTAGAAATTCCCTTCTTAGTGCTGAGCATTAACTAGTACTTATTTAGCTAGTCATGGAATATTCTGGAAACTTGTAGAACTTTATTTGTCATTATTTGTTATCTTTGCTGAGAACTTTCCTCTTGGCATTTTCTTTTGATTTCTCAGATCCTTCCAGATCCTTCTTTTAGATCTTGTATAAATATCCCCTTTGTTCTCATGAATAAAGCCTCAGAATATTTTCTCCCAGAAATCCTTTGAGAATACTTGAATCCTTAAGTATCTCTTCAAGCTACTTAGAACCACCAGAACTAGTCACTTCCTCATTTAGAAACTAGAACTGTTACAGATTCACTCAGTCTTTAATGTCTAATATCTTAAGTGATATAATGAAAATGATGATGAGCTATTTCCAAACTGAACTACAGAACCACCTATATCTATTATTATTAATGATCAAGAAGAATATGAAGTTAAACAAATCCTCAACAAATGTGGCAACAAGAATCATCTTGAGTATCTTGTCAAATGAAAAGGTTACTCAATCTATAATGCAATATGAGAACCCAAGATCAATCTCCAGAATACCATTGATTTAGTTCAGGAATATGATTCCTTAAATAACTAAAACTGAATACCCAGTACCTATCAGTATATACTATACATTACCCTCCTAAATATTATAACTATCATGAATAAAATCAAGAACTCAATAAGTCAAGACAAAAGAATACTGACTCTCTGAAAATATAGCAAAACTGAAAGCAAGTCTATTCTCCCTGTACCACTGGTGGAAAATGAGGCATAGACATTTAAGAAGATTTCTTAGAGGAAATTCTTCAGCAGTAAATAATGTCAGAATCACTTCCAGCACATGGTATTGAATATACGACTCTTTAACATATGAATCCAATGTATTAGGCAACTGTACTATAAGCATGCTACTTTCTGAAAAAATGGACTTTACTGGACTTTTGACCTTCCAAATGGTATAATAACACTAGAACAAATTAGAAGGTCCTGATGAGAACATTGAAAGCTAAGAAGGAGAGAGTTGTAAGTATATAACCTCTAAGCCACCAAAATCACACATTACCCTCAGAATAAGCTACCAAAATTACATATCATCCTCAAAACCAATTTGGAAACCACATGCAAGACTACAAAACAAGTTACTGAAGAGATCATCTGGTTATACAAAATATACCAGCAAGCATGAGAACTTACTACTAAGATACAAGAATACCAGAAGAAGTACTATAACTATAAGACTGACTCTGAACCTCTATAACTAGTTTGGTGTACTATACTATTATGAAAAGAAACCAAAAGTACCAAAATCAAACCAAGATAAGAAGAACCCTATCTCATCCATTAAAAGGTTTATAAACTGTACTTATCAACTCAAGATCAAGATACACCATGACTATATAAGACCTCATTACTTAGCAAAAGTAAAACACATTTGAATAACTCTGTTCACTCTATCTGTGTCACCTCTATTAGAGAGTGATGGATACTTCATCTGAACTCAAGAAAGCTAACATTGTTGAAACCAATCTCAAGCTATTTACATGATAGATATTACTACTAGAAATTGCCTCAGATTATAGAAAATATCATTTCTGAGAGGTTTGAACCCCTAGTCATGACATTGAGAGCCCTTGCCCTAGACAAGGATGGCCAGTTCTTGCAAATGTACCAGTAGTCTAAAAAAAAAGAGAACTAAGACCTGTTATTCTTATACAACCACTGCCACCAAGGATAGCCTTAATCTTACAAGAGATAGAAGTGATGACATCTTTGAAACTAATGATATCAGAAGTCAGAAAACTGCTCAGACCTTACTAGAGATAATATCATTAATAGTAATGTCATTGAAGACTATCCAGATAGCATCTAAACCTATAAATAGCTTAGCAGTCATAGTATAGTTAGATTAGCCTTATATAACATAACTGTGAACTGACTCAGTAGTCAGACAATCTCTTGACATATCAGATTACACTTGTACTATGTGACTGCATTCTGACTCAGCAAGGCACTAAGTGCTACATCCATATCTAGCATAGTCTAGATAGCCCCTCACTAGTATAAATACCCCCTCCCTCAGACCTCAGAATCTCAGACTTAAACAGACTTGAATATATAAGAACACTCTTGAACACTTCCCCATAATATCTCTTTACATAACTACTCTTAGTATAACAATATCATGAATAGCAAATAAATTTATTTAATAACCCACAAACTACTCTTAAGTAAATCTGCTCCCTATTAGGTCTCACTCCTAACCCTATCATGAAATTTCCTAATTGGGTATTGTCTGTAGTGATATGCCAATTCAACTAAGCTGGTCTTAGTTTCTTGAACTTCCTGAAATATGGAAAATCCTGAATATCCAGAACTAGTCCAGAAAAGGACTTTGGTTGAGATGTCAACTCAATCTTGAAATCAATAAGTATAGAGGATATACTCTATATGAAATTGATCTTGACCTTAAGAAAATAGTCTTCCAGAATATCCAGAACCTCCAAAAAACTCTTCCAGAACTATGTAATGGTTACCCTAACAAGTAACCCTCTTACAGGGTGCAGACATCTGGTATATTGAGCAGGAGTTAGAGAATTAGTATCTGAACCCAGCTCTGGGCCTGGAGACATTGGGAGCCTTAGTACAAGGGGAGGAAGTATACAAGGTCTTGGCTTTGACAAGTAAGGAGATAGTGCCAGGAGAAGATGGGCTTCTCTGGGATTTTTGGAAGAAAATGACTAGGGTGGAGATAGTGTTAGAGGAGATGACAGTAATGAGTGATGAGGTTCTTTAATCTGGAACTTGGATTGGGGGCCAGTACCTGGGGCTGGTCTCCTTACTCTATAAGGATAAGGAGAGAAGAGAAGATTGGAAGAACTGGCAGCTGATCATACTCCTAGATATAGACTGTAAGCTAGTAATGAAGATCTTAGTAACTAGACTGCAGAGGATCACTCAGCAGTACTAGGAGTGGAGCAGAGAGGATTTATTGATAGGCAGTTGATCTGAGATGGAACTGCATGGGTCTATGGGATAATTGAAGGAGCTCAGGCAGCAGGGGTTGATGGCCAGTTAGTTTTTTTTTTTTTTTTTTTTTTTTTT
>RBNI01001641.1:0-21516 GCA_003990745.1 Jimgerdemannia flammicorona | reverse complement strand
GATGCTTGTGCTGTGGTCACAATGACTCACAGTTGGTCATCATTGCTCATCTCGTATGCCGTATGATCTTCTCGTGCTCCGATCTAGTGGCTTTGCAAGGAAAGGCTGTCTCCTGTGCTGATGTCATCATTCTGGGGTCACCGTTACAATAGATATAGATTCCATCTGGGGTAATGAAGGGTGACTTTTTGCTTGCTGCTTCAGTAAGGCTAATTTGGTAGAATCCTGAGCATAAGTTTAAGATGCTGTAGTACTGTACTTCATCTCTCAAGATTATGAGAATATTACTAATGAGAAGTAATAGTTGGCAATCTTTCTTGATAACTAAGTTGAGTTTCTTATAATTAGTACAGAGTCTTGGGGTAAATTCTCCTGACTTACTTTATTTTTTCAGGGCTAGTATAACTGGTGAAGCCCAGGGGCTGCTGACTTCTTTAATGCTACTAGCTTCTTCTATCTGCTTGATTTCTTCTCTGAGTCATTTATAGTAGACTGGTGGTAATGGCCTTACTTTTTGGTAGATTGGTTCAGTATCTCCTATATCTATATCATGATAGTAGTGTGGGGTTTTTTCTTTGATATTCTTGAAATCCATGGCTAGGATATCCTTGAATTCATAGAATATCTTCTTGAGTTCTTTCTTAAGTAGATATTTATTTCCAATAGTATAGCTATATTTGTTTATAGTTTCTTCCTTCTTGTAATTCAGTTTGGTAATCTTGGTACTAGCAGATACTTCTCTTTCTGTAGATCTGAATTCTTTTCTTTCTCTTTCTATTTTCTCCAACTTCTTAACTTCTATAATCCTTGGCTAAAGAACTGAGAAGATTAACATGTATATCAGTCGGTCCTTCTTCTTAATTGGAAATGGAATTATATAATTGTGGTTTCTAGCAATAAGTAGTATTTCTCCAATGTAATCTGAATTGATGACTTCTCTTCAATTGTGATTTCACTCCTAGCCAGGCTGCTTCTTGTCTTGAGAATTCTGATATAGTCCTTTGGAATGGTTATCTCCAGACCAGTTGTAAGTAGAGTAGTTGTCTGGAGCTCTAGTACAGTTTCTTCTATATGGCAATATCTATTCTAGCTGCCTTCTCTGACTTATATTCTGGTAAAACTGCATCACTTTGATTTCTTCTTCATCATTACTGTCCTCCAGGAGAACTAGTGGTTTATCATCCTCTTCCTCCTCCTCTTCTTCTCTTGTCTGCTTTTTGAGAGCCTTTTGTCTTCTTTCCTGATAGATCTTTCTGATACCAATACTATATTGGTAGCAGTTATTAATATGTTTGCTATAGTACATCTTGATTCTGTAGGGGCAGACTCCTTGTGATGCATATTCTTCTGCAATCTTCTTGTACCAGTCTTCTTCACTGATCCATCCAACTTTCTTCTTCTTTTTCTGAGTAGTTACTATAGAGGCTTCTTCTTGCTCACTTTCTTCTTCCTCTATCTTAGGCAGTACTTCTTTGTTGATATTGATGAAAATTTGCATCTTCTGGTCTTAGTAGATGATCTGCATCTTCTGGACATTCAGATTGATTATTGCCTTAGCTTTATGAAGCCACTGGTTGCTGATGAGGATGTTATAGTTAGTGATATTGGTCATGATCACATCTACTAGAATAGTTGCTCCTCCAAACTTGATAGAAACATCTTGGATATTTTTCAGAAGTATGGCTCTTATACTATCTGCTGTGATAAATACTAATTTAGTTGCTTCTTCAACTTTATAATCTAGACAATCTGCTACTTTCTTGCTAAGAAGACATTCTCCTGCTCTTGTATCAATGATAGCCTTGATGATTCTATCTTCAATCTGATAGATTGTATAGATAGAGGTCTTGTGATTATCCTTGCTCTCTTCTTATCTTCTTGAACATTGTTGGTCTTAGTTATTTTTCAACCTTGCTCCTTGGTTGTCTCAGTAAGTCCATATCTCATTTGCTGTCTGAATGTAGGTATTTTTACCAGCTGGCCAAAGGTTACATTGACCTTTTGTTGGCTGAGGTCCTTGAAGATATCATACTTAAAGGTCTTAGTTTTGTGAAGCTTCTTTTCTTTTCTCCTTTACTAGCTGGAGTGGTTTCTTAAATAATATCTTAAATAGTCTGTTTTAGCTCCATATCTTGATCTGTTTCTTCATCTTAACTTTCTGTAGCAGTCTCTATCTACTTTTTCACAGGGTTCTTCTTGAGTCTCTCTGGTAGTCTCTTGTAAGGTTGTTTGCAGACATCTTTCTTAATAGTCTCAGTAGAGTAGACTTCTCATTTCTCTTTATCTGATTCCCCAATCTCCTCAAAGGTGATAGTGTTGGCCTGTTCTTTATTTCAAGTAGTATTGTTTGGCTGAGCCTTATACTTAGTTTTACTTATACATTTATATAAGTAGTGGCCTTCTTCTTCATAAGTATAGTAGGTACCTCTCTTCTTATCTGAGGTGGTGACAAATTTCTGAACTGGGTGGCAGTCTCTTCCTTTAATTTCCTTTACTATATCTTCTAGGTGGGCTGTTATTTTAGTGAACTTCTTGGCAAGTTCCTCTATAGAGTTACTATTTCTCTATTGCTCAGTAGCTCCTGGCTGGGGTGTGTTTTGATTGATTACTATAGTAGAGATTACACTAGTTACCTTGAGTGCTTCAATTCTAACTCCAGTGACTCTTTCCATTATATAGTCTTGTAGATGTCTGGCTATCCAGTATTGCTAGACATAGGTAACCTTTTGTAGTAGATCTAAGACTATTGGAGATGAGCAGATATATAAGAGGGTTACTTGTTAAGATAACCATTACATAGTTCTGGAAGGGTTTTCTAGAAGTTCTGGATATTCTGGAAGACTGTTTTCTTAAGATCAAGATCAATTTCATATGGAGTACATCCTCTATGCTTATTGATTTCAAGATTGGATTAATATCTCAACCAAAGTCCTTTTTTGGACTATTTCTGGATATTCAGGATTTTCCATATTTCAGGAAGTTCAAGAAACTAAGACCAGCTTAGTTGAATTGGCATATCACTGCATCATGATGGGTTAGAAGTGGGACCTAATAGAGAGTGGATTTACTTAAGAGTGGTTTGTGGGTTATTAAATAAGTTTATTCGCTATTCATAATATTACTATATTAAGAGTAGTTATATAAAGGGATATTGTAGAGAAGTGTTCAGGAATGTTCTTATGTATTTAAGTCTGAGATTCTGAGGTCTGGGGGAGGGGGTATTTATACTAGTGAGGGGCTATCTGAACTATGCTAGATATAAATATAGCACTTAGTGCTTTGCTGAGTCAGAATGCAGTTATGTAGTACAAGTATAATCTGATATATCAAGAGATCATCTGACTGCTGAGTCAGTTCACAGTTATGTCATATAAGGCTAATCTAACTATACTATGACTGCTAAGCTATCTATAGATTTAGACACTATCTGGGTAGTCTTCGATAACATTACTATTGATAACATCATCTCTGATAAAGTAGTCATCTAGGAAGAGTTGTTCACAGATTAATTCTCCTTGTTTGCTGAGGTAATAATACATTGGGACTTCATCACTATCTTACAGGATAGCATCATCTGTCTCATATACTAGATAAGATATTGGTGGGCAAAGAAGAAGTACATTATCTTTACTTTTATCAGATTTGCTATCTGTATATCTTCTATAAGTTAAAGTACTATAAGTTGCTAGGTTATAGTAAACTGATGGCTGTAGTTCATATCACTTGTACTTGGGTGGCAGAGTTGTTGGTTTGATCTTGAGAGTTGTCTGGAGATACAGGTTGTGTTCTCTAGTCTCTTTATTATAATTGAAGTAATTGGGAGTAAATGTGGTTTGGTACTTATACCAGTGGTCATTGTCCCAATAAGTCTTATAGGTGGTTATGAACTGTTGTAAGTTCATTAGCAAGGTTGGCAGAGTGATCAGAGTTAGTAGAGATCCTTGGCTGGAGGTCATGTCAACATCAGAGAGATCATTGTCTTCTACTTTATCTTCATCAAATTGATTATATCATAGACATCCTTCATGGCATATCTGACTTGAAGCATTTGCAGGATATGGTCATTGAGTACAGAAAGGTTCTGTCTGTAGTCTGAATATACTCAAGGTACTTATGGTTGAGTTCTTATATCATATCATCTATTTGGCCATAAGACAGAGTAGCAACTATTTCAGTAGTAGTAACTTGGAGGTGGGAAATAATAGTACTATACTTATAGAAGAGTTCTTAATGTTTGTGAGCAATGAGTTTCTGGTGTTGGGACATCTGGGTAATGTCTGTATCATAGTGGTGTTCAATTATGTCTTCTAGGAGGTGACCAATCTGATAGTAGCTTGAGATTTGTCCAATTCAGTGGACTTTGCTAAGCATGTTCAGAATATTCCATCAGACTTCCACAAAGTAGAGAGGTGCTAAGCTATGGATATTTATGAGGGGTAGAGAGAGTGTGGCTTAGTTGACAATGGTATTCAAAATGTCAGTACAGATGTAGTTGTAGATCTCGGTGGTCATATTTGTATATATTCAGAAGTTGGAGTTGTTTGTTTAGTTTGTTTTGGTACTCTGTTTCAACATATCTCAGTGCTTGGTATATATGTATTTGGTCCTGATTGGTAAGATTCTATTTATATAAATCTTGTATTCCATAACTTCAAGTTGACTCAGCTTTGTGTGCTGTAACTTCAGTTTGACTCAGCTTTATGATCTTGCAGGTAATTTCCAGATTTGTTTAGGAGTTGTATGTGATTTCAGTGGCTTATTCAGAGAGTGACCTGTGATTCAGTAGCTTGGAGGTTGTGTGCTTACAACTCTTCCCTTCTTAGCTTTCAATGTTCTCATCAGAGCCTTCTAATTTTGTTCTAGTATTGTTATATCATTTGGATGGTCAAAAGTCTGGTAAAGTTCATTTTTCTCAGAAAGTGGCATACTCATATTACAGTTGCCTAATGTATTGGATTTATACATTAAAGGGTTGTGTGTTCAATGCCATGTGCTGGAAGTGATTCTAATATCATTCACTGCTAGAGAATTTTCTCTAAGGAATCTTCTTAATATCTATACCTCATTTCCCATCAGTGATATAGGAAGAATAAGCTTGCTTTCAGTTTTGTTATTTTTTCAGAGGGTCAGTATTCTTTTGTCTTAACTTGCTGAGTTCTTGATTTTATTCATGATAATTATAATGTTCAAGAGGGTAATATATAGTATGTACTGATAGGTACTAGGTATTTAGTTTCAGTTATTCAAGGAATCATATTCCTGAACTAAGTCAGTGACATTCTGGAGATTGGTCTTGAGTTTCCAGATAGTATCATGGATTGGGTAACCTTTCCATTTGACAAGGTACTCAGGGTAGTTCTTGTGGCCATGTTTGTTGAGAATTTGTTCAACTTTGTATTCTTCTTGATCATTAATAATGACAGATGCAGATGGTTCTGTGGTTCAGTTTGGGAATAGCTCATTATTATTTTTATTGTATCTTTTGAGATATTGGATATTGAAGACTGGGTGAATCCTAATGGTGTCTGGTAGTACCAATTTGTAGAAAGTAGGAGAGACTTGTGCAATGACTTTGAATAGTCCAATAAACTTGCTATTCAGCTTTGTAGATAGTCTGTGCTTGAGGTTGTCAACTTGGTATCCTTGGATGTCAAGTAGAACTTTTTCTCCAATGTCAAAAGTTTTCTCTTAGCAGTGCTGGTTAATATACTGTGACTGTTGTTCTTGAGCTCATGATAAATTCTTGATTGTAATCTGGCTTAGATTATGCATTCGGAGCAGAAATTCTTCAATAGCTTTAACAGTGGAGAGTTCATCAGTAGTTCAGATAAGTATCAGAGGGATGTTTGGATTTTGTCCAGTATTGGCAAAGAATGGAGTCATTCTAAGAGAGACTTGCTTGCTATTGTTGTAGACAAACTTGAGTATGGTGAGATATTCATATCAATTATCTTGTCTGTAGAAAACATAGTTCCTTAGCATTTATTCCAGAGTTTGGTTCATTCTTTCAGTTTGGTCATCAGTTTCTAGTTGAAATGCTGTAGATAGTGCAAGTTTTGTTCTAAGGTATATATGGAGGGCTTTCTAAAAATAGCTGGTGAATTTTGGATCTTGGTCACTAACAATGATCTTAGGAAGACCATGATAGTGAAAGATATTTTCAAAAAAGAGGATGGCTATATCTGGTGCTGTTGTAGTAGTAGTAGTTGGCACAAAGTAGGCTTATTTGCTGAGCTAGTCTACAAAGACAATAATTGTATCTTTCTCATTCTTAGTTCAGAGTAGTTGTATAATAAAGTCTATAGAGATTTGTTCCCAATTAGCAGATGGTACTGGGATAGGGTAAAGTAAGCCAGGTTTTGCTAGTGTTGAGAACTTGTTCCATTAGCAGGCATTACAGGAAGTAATGTAAGTCTTGAGCTGATCTGCCATATGGGGCCAATAGAAGTTTTGGGAGATAACTTTGTAGCATTTGTCAAATCCTAAACATCCAGCTGTAGGAGCATCATGACATTTAAATAGGATAGTTCTTCAGAGGTCTTAGTTGTTTGGAATATACAATCTATCCTTATAGTAGATAGTATTGTTTTTTAGTTAGTATTGATGGTACCAGATATGCTTATCAGCATTATTACTACTCAGAATTTCTCAAAGTGCTTGAGCTTCCTTATCATCAGTACATGCTATAATAATTTATTCTATGATAGAGTTTGTAACCAAGGTGAGAGTTTGGATAACTTCTTCAATTAGTGGTCTGGAGATTGCATCAGCAACAATATTTTCCTTATCAGAGTGATACTAGATTTTATAGTCAAAGTTGGTAAGGACTTTTATCCATCTGGCTTGCTTTTAGGAAAGAGTAGCCTGGATCTTGATGTTGACTAATGACTTATAGTCAGTCAATATGATAAAGTATGCTCCTTCTAGGTATAGTCACCATTTGATCAGAGTATCCACAATGGCTAATATTTCCTTCTTATAAGTTGCATAGTTGATTTCAGCATCATTGAACTTTCAAGAGTGATAGACCACAGGGTATCCTTCTTGCATGAGCACTGCTCCAAGTGCTAGATCAGAGGCATTAGTAGTAACTTCATATGGTAGGGCAGAGTTTGCTACTTGAAGTACTGGAGTAGTTATCAAGGTATCTTTAGTGCTTGAAAGGTAGTATCTTATTCAGGTCCCTAATTTACAAGATTATTGAAGTCTTTCTCTTATTTTGTGATCCAGAGTTGTTCTTCTTTCTTATTATACTTGGTCATTTGGGTAAGAGCAGTAGCAATCTTGGTAAAGTTGGCAACAAATTATCTGTAATAGTTTACTAATCTCAGGAATAACTGGAGATCTTTCAGCTTCTTGGATCTGGGCCAATCCTTGATTATGGAAATTTTGCTGGGGTCCACTTTGATTTTATTTGACATGACAGTATATCCAAGGAATTGGATTTCCTTCAGAAGAAATTCACATTTGCTGAGTTTTGCAAAGAGTCAGTTTTCTCAGAGTTTCAGTAGTACTAGTTCAAGGTGTTCAAGATATTCCTCCAGGGTTTTGCTGAAGACTAGAATGTCATCAATGTAGACAATAACAAATTTGTCTAGATATGGGTACAGGATAGTATTCATCAGGGTCTGGAAGGTTGCTGGAGTATTAGTTAAGCCAAAGGGCATAACTAGAAACTCAAAGTATCCATAGTGAGTTTGGAAGGCTATCTTGTATATGTCTTCTTCTTTCATAGCAATTTGTCAGTAACTATTTTACAAGTCAAAAGAGCTCATGAATTGTAGATTGGTAAGCCTATCAAATATTTCATTAATTCTGGGTAGTGGGCAATAGTTCTTGATGGTCTGTTTATTGAGATCATGGTAATCAATACATATTTATAGGTCTTCTCCTTTCTTTACAACAAAGAAGACTGGTATACCATAGGGTGATATACTGGGTCTGATGAAATCTTATTCTAAGAGTTCATCAATTTTTTTCTTGAGTATATCAATTTCTTTTAGAGATATGTAGTAGATTGACTTGAAGGCTGTCTTGGCATCTGGGATAGTCTTCATAGTATAGTCTACTGCTTATTTAGGAGGTAGGCCTTTTGGAAGTTTCTTCAGGAATATGTCTTAGAATTTCTGGCATAGGGGTCTAATATGGCTGTCAACTTTGGAAAAGTCTTCTTCAGAGTTCTTGGGTTCTTCTTTAGATGGGCAGATGGAGATGGCAAAGAGAGGGCATTTCTTGGCCAATTTCTTGAGCTATAGCTTGTTGATATAGGTGATCTTTGGTCCAGAGTCACTAGAGCTGAGTGGGTCCTTTTCACCTTGTAGTTTGAAGTTGTGATATCCTTTCTTAATGCTCAAAGAATGATTTACCCAATCGATCATGGGGTTCTCTTGTTTTAACCATAGAGTTCTAAGGATGATTTCATTATCAGGAAGTGGTATGATCTGGAGGATAATATATACTTGATAGTCATCAATTCAGAAGAGCAGGTTGTGGACTTCCTTGCTAATGGCATGAGAGGTTCTATCAGCTGTGGCAACTGCTTGAGTTTGTTGTACTGGAGATGTCTGGACCTTGAGTCTATTGGCTGTTTCTTCATTAATAAAGTTGTCTGAGGCACCACTGTCTATCATAATCTTAACAGGTGCTCAGTTGACAAAAGCTTGAAGTGTAAGCAGTTTGTCTGATCCAATAGTGGTAATTTTAGTTATAAGAGCTTTTCTTTTGTTGGTTCTTCTTTGAGCCAGTTCATTGATACAAGAGAAGCAATCATTAATCATTTGGGAAGAGTATATTTCAATATCATGGGGGTATTGACCACTGGGTATATATCTGTCTTTGATTTTCTTATAGAATTGTTCTTCTTTGCTCATGGTAGATTGGGCTGGAGCCTTATTTGATAAGCCAAATACTTTGGATCCTTGGATAGTGAGTAGTAGTTCAGGGACTTCTTTGACTATTAGGGTTGATTTGATTTTCTCAAATTGGATCTGCATGATACAGAAACCAATGGAAATCTTGAAGAGTATCCAACTATGGTTTCAGATAAGGACAATAATTTCATCTGTGTAATCTTCATCAATGACTCCTCCTTCTACTGAGAGTTCTTTCAATGCTAGGCTGCTGTGACAGCATATTCTTCTAATATGTCCTTTAGGGATTTGGATGCTGATTCCTATATAGACTTGCTTGACTTCTCAGTTGAAAACTATAGCTTCTTTAGCTATATACAGGTTATATCCAGTTGCTTTTTGACTTTCTTTGGTTGGGGCCTTGGCAGTTGGCCTTAACTTGATAAAGTTCAGTATTCTGATATGTAGTCAGATTATTGAGGTGGTATAGTGTAGTAACAGTTGCTCATATTGTTGTTTGGGGTTTTTAATTGTGGCAGGCACTAGCTATGTGTCCTGTATTTTGGCAATAGAAGCATACTCTGCTTCTTTGAAGTTTATTTCTTTCTCCTTCAGTGAGTTTCTTGAAGATATTTGGCTGGGTGAATTTATGATTTCGGGGTGTTCAAGAGGTGGATGTAAATGAAGCTCAGGATGCTTCATACTTGGGTTCTTCTTTCTTAGTACAAGTCTTTTTCTTGTTGTTGAATTGTCTTCAGGGCAAGATTGGTCCAGCTGTCATAATTTGCTTGACCATGGTCTTGATTCTTGCCAGGTACCATTGTTGGTGATCACAACTAACTGGGCATCCTTGTTCTTGGATTTTCCTTATAAGCTATTCAGATAGTACATTGAATAGATGGTCTGCTCTGGTACTATTTTGTGCTTCATCATTGGCAATATATCCTTGGCCAATGGTGTTCAGAAGTAACTTGCATTTTGTATAGAAGGTTTCAAATTCCTCCTTGCTATATATATTGAATTTGAGATCACAGAGTTTAACTCAAGATTTGGTGATCATGGTTTTGCTATGGTATTGTACAATCATGAGTTGTTTGAGTCCAGGAGCTGTAGGATAGACTCCATATCCTGGGGCATTGTTTACTACATTCTGGATAATTACTATAGATCAGGTATCCCATGTAAGGGATTTTTCAGAAAGGGTTCACCACTATTCTTCAGTGAGTTCTCAGAAGAATGTAACAACTCAATGGACATAGGTTGTAGTAGTAGCAAAGAGTTGTTCCAGAGTGTAGTCTTGATTGTTTATTAGAAGGTAGTCAGCAACTCACTCATTGGTCCATTGATTGGCTTCAAAGTTGGTATCAACTATACTAATAAAGCTTTGGACTTCTTTTACAGTACCATTGAAGGTAGGTAGGCTCAGATTTTTGGTAGGTTGGGTCTGTTCAGCTAAGGTAGTAATGGTTGCTGCTATTATTGCTATCTGGGCTGTAAGGTCTAAAATCTGTTGATTTGTCATATTGTTTGCTGAAGGTAGTTGGACTACTGATAGTGATGTTACTGATACTACTTAAGGTACTAGTGCAGAGTGTGATGGAGTTCTTTAAGTCTGTATAAGTTGCTGGAGTAATAGTTGTGGGTCTGGAGTAAGGGCTTAATAGATAGCTATCTATTGCTATATAGATATATTCTGTCCTAATGGAGGTGCATCTTCTTCAGTGGTATGTATATCTGGGATCAAATTCACTAAGATACTCTTCCTCCTCTTCAGCTTGGTCCCTATGTAGTTGGGTTTACTCAGTATTGAAGTAGACAGAATCAGTTGTATATCTGATTTCAGATGGACTTAATTCAAAGTCAAGTTCTGGTTCAGTATTGGTTTCAGATTCAGGTAGAGCTGTAGTAGAGCCTGCTTCTGATTCAGGGTCAGGTTGTTGATGAAGAGTTTCTCTTGCTTCTTCCTTAAAAGTATGGCAGGCCTTGCTATTCTGGAATAAGTAATATAATACAGTCTTAGTCCTGGTATAGTGAAAGTCAGTAGAGTTGAGCTACTTAGCTATAGAGGCTTGGGCTTCATGAGGAACTAAGGCTAGAAAGACTACTGCTGGTTGTCCTAGGTCACTCAGATTTGTAGAGCTGATAAAACTCTTATTGAGAAGAGTAAAGAAGATTTCTATAAGACCTTCTTCATCTTAACTTGCTGGGTGTAGTGCAAGGAGTTTGGTGTATAGGGTTTCACCTATCTGCTGATTTAACTAGAGTACTTCTTTCTTTGAATAAAGTTTGTCCCACTTGTTGCAGGTATAGAGGTCAAATTATTCTTATAATTTAGATTCAATTCTCTCTAGATTGTTAGATAATTCAGGATAAATTCCAGTTCAGAGGTTGGGCTTTATACCAACTTATAGAAATTCTCAGAGGTGTTTGTAGCAGGGTGAGGAAGTGTCTTGAAGCAGAATTGGATTATAAACTGCTGCTACCAAGTTGTAAGAGGATTACTTGTTAAGATAACCATTATATAGTTCTGAAAGAGTTTTCTAGAAGTTCTGGATATTTTGGAAGACTGTTTTCTTAAGGTTAAGATCAATTTTATATGGAGTACATCCTCTATGCTTATTGATTTCAAGATTAGGTTGATGTCTCAACCAAAGTCCTTTTTTGGACTATTTCTAGATATTCAGGATTTTCTGTATTTCAAGAAGTTCAAAAAACTAAGATCAGCTTAGTTGAATTAGTGTATTGCTGCAGACAATACCCAATTAGGGAATTTTATGATGAGGTTAGGAGTGGGACCTAATGGGGAGCAGATTTACTTAAGAGTGGTTTGTGGGTTATTAAATAGGTTTATTTGCTATTCATGATATTACTATACTAGGAATAGTTGTATGAAGGGATATTGTGGTAAAGTATTCAGAAATATTCTTGTGTATTCAAGTCTGAGATTTTGAGGTCTGGGGGAGAGGGTATTTATACTAGTGAGGAGCTATCTGAACTATATTAGATATAGATATAGCACTTAATGTTTTGCTGAGTCGGAATACAGTCATATAGTATAAGTGTGATCTGACATATCAAGGGATTATCTGACTGCTGAGTTAGTTCACAGTTATATTATACAAGACTAATCTAACTATACTATGACTGCTAAGCTATCTATAGGTTTAGATGCTGTCTGGGTAGTCTTTGATGACATTACTATTGATGATATTATCTCTGATAAAGTAGTCATCTAGGAAGAGTTGTTCATGGATTAATTCTCCTTGTTCACTAAGGTAATAATATATTGGGACTTCATCACCATTCTACAGGATACCATCATCTGTCTCATATACTGAGTAAGGTATTGGTGGACAAAGAAGAGGTGCATCATCTTCACTTTCATCAGATTCACTGTCTGCATATCTTCTATAAGTTATAGTACTATGAGTTGCTGAGTTATAGTAAGCTGGTGGCTGTGATTTATGTTGCTCATACTTGAGTGGTAAAGTTGTTGATTCGATCTCAAGAGTTGTCTAAAGGTACAGATTGTGTTCTCTAGTCTCTTTATTGTAGTTGAAGTAATTAGGAGTAAATGTGGATTAGTACTCATATCAGTGGTCATTGTCCCAATAAGTCTTGTAGGTGGTTATGAACTGTTGTAAGTTTATTAGAAAGGTTGGCAGAGTGATCAGAGTTGATAGAGATTCTTGGCTAGAGGTCATGTCAGTATCAGAGGGATCATTGTCTTCTGCTTTATCTTTATCAAATCAGATTATATCATAGATATCCTTCATGGCATATCCAACTTGAGGTATTTGTAAGATATAGTCATCAGGATATGAGAAGGTTCTGTCTGTAGTCTGAACATACTTGAGATACTTGTGGTTGAGTTCTTGTATCATATCATCTATTTGGCTATAGGACAGAGTAGTAACTATTTCAGTAGTAGTAACTCAGAGGTAGGGAATAACAGTACTATACTTATAGAAGAGTTCTCGATGTTTACAGGTAATGAGTTTCTAGTGTTGGGACATCTGGGTAATGTCTGTATCATGGTAGTATTCAACCATGTCTTCTAGGAGGCAGCTGATTTAGTAGTAGCTTGAGATTTATCTGATTCAGTGAGCTTTGCTAAGTATGTTCAGAGCATTCCATCAGGCTTCTATGAAGTAGAGGAGTGCTAAACAATGGATATTCATGAGGAGCAGAGGGGGTGTAGCTCAGTTGACAATAGTATTCCAAATATCAGTACAGATGTAGTTGTAGATCTCAGTGGTCATGTTTGTATATGTTCAGAAGTTGGAGTTGTTTGTTTGGTTTGTTTTGGTTCTCTATTTCAATGTGTCTCAGTGCTCAGTACATATATATTTGCTCCTGATTAGTAAGATTCTATTTGTGTGAATCTTGTATTCCATAACTTTGAGTTTACTCAGCTTTGTTGTAAGAGGGTTACTTTTTAGATAACCGTTATGTAGTTCTGGAAGGGTTTTCTGGAAGTTCTGGATATTCTGAAAGACCATTTTCTTATGGTCAAGATTAATTTCATATAAGTACATCCTCTATACTTATTGATTTCAAGATCAAATTGATGTCTCAACCAAAGTCCTTTCTCAGACTAGTTCTGGATGTTCAGGATTTTCTATATTTCAGAAAGTTCAAGAAACTAAGACCAGTTTAGTTGAATTGGCATATCACTGCAGACAATACCCAATTAGGAAATTTTGTGATGGGGTTAGGAGTGGGACCTAATGGGGAGTAGATTTACTTAAGTGTAGTTTGTGGGTTATTAAATAGGTTTATTTGCTATTCATGATATTACTATACTAGGAGTAGTTGTGTGAAGGGATATTGTGGGGAAGTACTCAGAAGTTGTATTTGGATTGTTCAGGTCTGAGATTCTGAGGTCTGGGGGAGAGGGTATTTATACTAGTGAGGGGTTATCTAGACTATGCTAAATGTGGATGTAGTACTAAGTGCCTTGCTGAGTTGGAATGCAGTTATGTAGTACAATGGTGATCTGACATATCAAGAGATTGTCTGACTGCTGAGTCAGTTCACAGTTATGTCATACAAGACTAATCTAACTATACTATGACTGCTAAGCTATTTATAGGTTTAGGTGCTGTCTGGTTAGTCTTTGATGACATCACTATTGATGACATCATCACTGGCAAAGTCTGAGCAGTTTTCTGACTTCTGACATCATCAGTTTCAAGGTGTCATCACTTTTATCTCTTGCAAGATTAAGGCTGTCCTTGGTGATGGTGGTTATACAAGGATAACAGGTCTTGGTTCTCTTTTTTTTTGGTCTGCTGGTGCATTTGCGAGGACTGGCCATTCTCGTCTAGAACAAGGGCTCCCAATGTCGCGGCTGGGGGTTCAAACCTCTCAGAAATGATATTTTCTATAATTCAAGGCAATTTCTAGTAGTAATATCTATCACGTGGATAGCTTGAGATTGGTTTTGACAATGTCAGCTTTTTTGAGTTCAGATGAAGCATCTGTCACTCTCCAATGGAGGTGACACAGATAGAGCAAATGGAGTTATTCAAATATATTTTGCTTCTGCTAAGTAATGAGATCTTATATAGTTACAGTGTATCTTGGTCTTGAGTTGATAAGTACAGTTCGTGAACCTTTTAGTAGATGAGATAGGGTTCTTCTTGTCTCAATTTGAGTTTGGTACTTTTAGTTTTCTTTTGTAATAGTACAGTACACCAAACTAGTTATAGTGGTTCAGAGTCAGTCTTATGGTTGTAGTACTTCTTCTAGTATTCTTGTATCTTGGCAGTGAGTTCTCATGCTTGCTGGCATATTTCATATAACCAGATAATCTCTTATTTTATAGTCTCATATATGGTTTCCAAATTAGTTCTGAGGATACCATGCGATTTTGGTGGCTTAGAGGTTGTGCACTTACAACTCTCCCCTTCTTAGCTTTCGACATCCTCATCGGGGCCTTCTAATTTGTTCTGGTGTTATTGTACCATTTGGATGGTTCTTGTGGCTGTGTTTGTTGAGGATTTGTTCAACTTTGTATTCTTCTTGGTCATTAATAATGACAGGTACAGGTGGTTCTGTAGTTTGGTTCAGAAATGTGTCTTGGACCTTCTGGAGTAGTGGTCTGATATGGCTGTCAACTTTGGAAAAGTCTTCTTCAGAGTTTTTGGGTTCTCCTTTGGATGGATGGATGGAGATAGCAAAAAGAGGGCATTTCTTGACTAATTTCTTAAGTTGTAGCTTATTGATGTGAGTGATCTTTGGTCCAGGGTCATTAGAGTTGAGTGGGTCCTTTTCATCTTGCAGTTTGAAGTTGTGGCATCCTTTCTTGATGGTCAGAGAATGGTTTACCCAATCGATCATGGGGTTCTCTTGTTTCAACCATGGAGTTTCAAGGATGATTTCATTGTCAGGGAGTGATATGATCTGGAGGATAACATGTACTTGATAGTTACCAATTCAGAAGGGTAGATTGTGGACTTCCTTGCTAATGATATGTGAGGTTCCATCAGCTGTAGCAACTGCTTGAGTTTGTTGTACCAGAGAGGTGAAGACCTTGAGTCTGTTGGCTATTTCTTCGTTGATGAAGTTGCCTGAGGCACTACTATCTATCATGATCTTGACAGGTGCTCGATTGACAAAATCTTTAAGTATAAGCAGTTTGTCTGATTCAATGGTGGTGATTTTGGTTGTAGGAGCTTTCCTTCTGTTGGTTCTTCTTTGAGCTAGTTCATTAACACAAGAGAAGCAATCATCAATCATTCGGGAAGAGTACATTCCAATGCCATGGGGGCATCGGCCACTTGGTACATATTCATCTTCGATTTTCTTATAGAATTGTTCTTCTTTGTTCATGGTAGATTGGGCTGGGGCCTTGTTTGATGAACCAAATCCTTTGGATCCTCGGATGGTGGGCAGTAGTTCAGGAACTTCCTTGACTGTTAGGTTTAACTCAATTTTTTTGAATAGGATCTGGGCAATACAGAAGCCTATAGGGATCTTGAAGGGTGTCCAACTGTGGTTTTGGATGAGGACAATAATTTCACCTGTGTAATCTTTGTCAATGACTTCTCCTTCTACTGAGAGTCCTTTCAATGCTAGGCTGCTGTGACAGCATATTCTTCCAACATATCCTTCAGGAATTTGGATACCGATTCCTGTATAGACTTACTTGACTTCTCAGTTAGAGACTGTAGCTTCTTCAGCTGCATACAAGTCATATCCAGCTGCTTTTTGACTTCCTTTGGTTGGGGCCTTAGCAGTTTGTCTTAACTTGACAAAGTCTAGTATTCTAGTGGTCAGATTGTTGAGGTGGTGCAGAGTGGTAACAGTTGCTCATGTTGCTGTTCGGGGTTTTTGGTTAGGGCAGACACTGGCCATGTGTCCTGTCTTTTGGCAATAGAAGCATACTCTGCTTCTTCTAAGTTCATTTCTTTCACCTTCAGTGAGTTTCTTGAAGATACTTAGCTGAGTGAGTTCATGATTTCTGGATGTCCATGAAGTAGATGTTGAGGGAGCTTGGGATGCCTCATGCTTGGATTCTTCTTTCTTGGTCCAAGTCTTTTCCTTATTGTTGAATTGTCTTCAGGGCAGAATGGGTCCAGCTGTTAGGATCCGCTTGACCATAGTCTTGATTCTTGTCAGGCACTATTATTGGTGGTCACAACCAACTGGGCATCCTTGTTCTTGGATTTTCCTAGTAAGCTATTCAGGCAGGGCATTAAATAGATGATCCGCTCTTGTACCATTTCGTGCTTCATCATTGGCAATATATCCTAGGCCAATAGTGTTCAGGAGTGACTCGAGTTTTGTATAGAAGGTTTCGAATTCCTCCTTACCATGTACATCAAATTTGAGATTACGGAGTTTTACTCAGGATTCAGTAATTATGGTTTCACTGCGATATTGAGCAATCATGAGTTGTTTAAGTCCAGGAGCTGCAGGATGGGCTCTATATCCTGGGGTATTGTTTACTGCATTCTGAGCAACTACTGCAGATCAGGTGTCCTATGTGAGGGGTTTTTCAGGAAGGGTTTGCCACCATTCTTTGGCAGGTCCTTGGAAGAATGTAACAACTTGGCAGACATAGACTGTAGTGGTAGCAAAGAGTTGTTCCAGAGTGTGGTCTTGATTGTTTGTCAGAACACAGTCAGTGACTTGTTCATTGGTCTATTGATTGGCTTCGAAGTTAGTGTCAACTACACTAATGAAGCTTTGGACTTCTTGTGCAGTACCATTGAAGGTAGGTAGACTCAGATTTTTTGTAGGTTGGGTCTGTTCGGCTAAGGCAGTAATGGTTGCTACCATTATGGCTACCTGGGCTGTGAGGTCTAGAATCTGTTAGTTTGCTATGTTGTTTACTAGAGGCAGTTGGACTGCTAGTAGTAGTATTACTAGTACTACTTGAGGTACTGGTACAGAGTGTGATGGGGTTCTTTGGATCTGTGTAAGTTGCTGGAGTAATAGTTGTGGGTCTGGAGTAAGGGCTTGATAGATAGCTATCTGTTGTTGTGTAGGTATATTCTATCCTGATGGAGGTACATCTCCTTTGGTGGTGTATCTGAGATCGAATTCACTGAGATACTCCTCCTCTTCTTCAGTTTGGTCCCCATGTACTTGGGTTTGCTCAGCATCAAAGTAGACAGAATCAGTTGTATATCTGATTTCAGATGGACTTAATTCAAAGTCAAGTTCTGGTTCGGTATTGGTTTTGGATTCAGGTAGAGCTGTAGCAGGGCCTGCTTCAGGTTTGGGATCAGGTAGTTGATGAAGGATTTCTCTTGCTTCTTCCTTAAGAATATGGTGGACCTTACTGTTCTGAAATCAGTAGTATAATGTAGTCTTGGTCCTGGTTCAGTGAAAGTCAGTAGAGTTGAGCCACTTGGCTACAGAGGCTTGGGCTTCATGAGGAACTAAGGCTAGAAAGACTGCTGCTGGTTGTCCTAGGTCACTCGGGTTTGTAGAGCTGACAAAACTCTTATTGAGAAGAGTAAAGAAGGCTTCTATAAGACCTTCTTCATCCTGACTTGCTGAGTATAGTGCAAGGAGTTTGGTGAATAGAGTTTCACCTATTTGCTGGTTTAATCAGAGTACTTCTTTTTTTGAATGAAGTTTGTCCCACTTGTTGCAGGTGTGGAGGTCAAATTGTCCTTGTATGTCAGGTTCAATTCTCTCCAGATTGTCAGATGATTCAGAATAAATTCCAGTTCAGAGGTTGGGCTTTATATCAACTTGTAGGAATTCGCAGAAGAGTTTGTAGCAGGGTGAGGAAGCGTCTTGAAGTGGAATTGGATTATAAACCACTGCTACCAAGTTATAAGAGGGTTGCTTTTTAGGGTAACTGTTACATAGTTCTGAAAGGGTTTTCTGGAAGTTCTAGATATTCTGGAAGACCATTTTCTTATGGTCAAGATCAATTTCATATGTAGTACATCCTCTATGCTTATTGATTTCAAGATCAGATTGATGTCTCAACCAAAGTCCTTTCTTGAACTAGTTCTGGATGTTCAGGATTTTCCGTATTTCAGGAAGTTCAAGAAACTAAGACCAGCTTAGTTGAATTGGCGTATTGCTGCAGACAATACCCAATTAGGAAATTTCGTGATGGGGTTAGGAGTGGGACCTAACGGGGAGCAGATTTACTTAAGTGTGGTTTGTGGGTTATTAAATAGATTTATTTGCTATTCATGATATTGCTATACTTGGAGTAGTTGTGTGAAGGGATATTGTGGGAAAGTGCTCAGAAGTTGTATTTGGATTGTTCAGGTCTGAGATTCTGAGGTCTGGGGGAGGGGGTATTTATACTAGTGAGGAGTTATCTGGACTATGCTAAATGTGGATGTAGCACTAAGTGCCTTGCTAAGTCAGAATATAGTTATGTAGTACAATAGTGATCTGATATGTCAAGAGATCATCTGACTACTGAGTCAGTTCACAGTCATGTCGTACAAGGCTAATCTAACTATACTATGACTGCTAAGCTATTTATAGGTTTAGGTGCTGTCTGGTTAGTCTTTGATGACATCACTATTGATGACATCATCACTGGCAAAGTCTGAGCAGTTTTCTGACTTCTGACATCATTAGTTTCAAGGTGTCATCACTTTTATCTCTTGCAAGATTAAGGCTGTCCTTGATAATGGTGGTTGTATAAGGATAACAGGTCTTGGTTCTCTTTTTTTTTAGTCTGCTGGTACATTTGTGAGGACTGGCCATTCTCGTTTAGGGCGAGGGCTCCCAATGTCATGGCTGGGGGTTCGAACCTCTTGGAAATGATATTTTCTATAATTTGAGATAATTTTAGTAGTAATATCTGTCACGTAGATGGCTTGAGATTGGTTTCGACAATGTTGGCTTTCTTGAGTTTAGATGAAGCATCTGTTATTCTTCAATAGAGGTGATACAGATAGAGTGAACAGAGTTGTTCAAATGTGTTTTGCTTCTGCTAAGTAATGAGATCTTGTATAGTTATAGTATATCTTAGTCTTGAGTTGATAAGTGCAGTTCATGAACCTTTTGGTAGATGAGATAGGATTCTTCTTGTCTTAATTTGAGTTTGGTACTTTCGGTTTTCTTTTGTAATAGTACAGTATACCAAACTAGTTATAGTAGTTCAGAGTCAGTCTTATGGTTGTAGTACTTCTTCTAGTATTCTTGTATCTTGGCAGTGGGTTCTTGTACTTGCTGGCATATTTTATGTAACCAGATGATCTCTTGTTTTGTAGTCTTGCATGTGGTTTCCAAATTAGTTCTGAGGATACCATATGATTTTGGTGGCTTGGAGGTTGTGTACTTACATTTGTGCACTGTGACTTTGGTTTGACTCAGCTTTGTAATCTTGTAGGTAGTTTTCAGATTTATTCAGAAGTCATATGTAATTTCAGTGGCTTGTTCAGAGAATGATGTGTGATTCAGTAGCTTGGAGGTTGTGCACTTACAAGATGGCTAGGGCTATTTCTGAGTAGACTCTTTTCATAAAGGTTACCTTAGTTACTTAATCTTGGATAATGTCAATATAATCTATAAGAATTATCTGGTATCAGATTCTGGTATAGAATGTATTTGAATCCTCACTTATTTCTTAATAGGTTATATTGAGTTGATCTTTCAGGGCTTACTTGATCTCATCTATATAGTAGGTGGTTTGAAGTCAGGCCTTCTGTACTGTTAGCACTATATTGTCATCATTTCCTACATAGGTTACAGTTGTAAATACTACTCTTACTAGTTCTCAGAGACTGAAGAATAAGAGGGCTACTTGCTGTATTACTATCAGAGTCCTTAAGGTAGCATACTGCTCAAAATCATCAATAAAGATGATGATTAATTCATCTGAAGTATATTCATAGAATACTAGTGGTCTTATATCCATCTTATCTGGATATCTTGATTCAATTTATATGGTTATTTGAGTGGTAGTAGTTATTTGTAGTTTAGCTTGAAAGTGAGGAATTTGTCTTGAATCATCACCCAATGGGCACTAAGTTGTAATGTAGCAGATACCTAACCTTAGAAGTATAGCAGATTTCTGTATCTTAAAAACTTGACTTGTTCTGACTCTTGCAGAGTCCTCAGAGTATAGAGAAGTGAGTTCAAAGTATATCTGCCTGCAGGCTTACTAGTTCCTTTACTTTCTCTTTACTTTGAACTATTTTGATCTAAGGTTTATTTACTCTAAAATACTATATTATTTATACAAGTTTGCTAGCTATGTATAAGGTAGCTAAGTTATGACTATGTTATAAGTCACTTTTCACAAGTATGAATTTTTGATATCTGTGAAATCTTAATGATTGTCAAGATTTAACATCTGTGAATTCTTGATATTTGTGAAAACTTTAATGCTTGTGAAATGACTGCTATTCATAAGACTATACTATATCAGGAATTGAGTTTAAGTACTATAATCAAATGTCTAATTCCCCTGATTCATGTTACTAATTTGGATCAACCATCACACTATATATCATATTTTGATAGCTCAACAGAAAATGTTCTATAAAACAGCACGACTTTTTGACTCGCCGAATTCAGGCCAAGATGCAAAACAGCTTCAAATTAGACAATCCCTCAAGCAACCGACGTGTTTTCTGCCTATCTGGATAACTTATAATGGGAAGAATGAAAAAGAACATTCAACCAAATCACAAAAAAAAGGCTCTCCAGCAATGTGTACCTGAAGAACGAGTAATCGACACACCAGATTGCCCAGAAATGTTGCCGCGTATGTGTGTTCGTAAGACTACTCCACTTTGTCGTACTTTCCCTGATCTCTATAGACTCAATCAGGTTGTTCAGAGCTGCTGTAGTGACCGGGTGCCCTGGTCCTTCTCAGGTGCTGTTCGAACGCCTTGCTGTAAATGCCGTGTGCCTATATAGGTAGCCTAAACCACAGAGATGTTACCGTTTCGGGATGCTCCGTATTATGTTTTGCTTTTTATACAACTATTGTGCGCGTTCTTCGGTACCCTGATACATATACCTCTCTCGATCAAATACCATATTGTTTTCGAAGCAGATGGTGAGAAAGACCTGGTAGTCGGTACTCATTTTATCGGAATTCTTCATTTGAGCAACAATATGTCGGACGTACGGAAGATGCACTTTGTTCTTTGTCTTTCGAATTCAGAGGCAATTTCCTTCATTGCGGCGACAATGTGTTCCAATCATCATAGACACTCTTGGC
>RBNI01001640.1:0-21522 GCA_003990745.1 Jimgerdemannia flammicorona | reverse complement strand
TTTTTTTTATCTAAATACTTAATTACTTATTATTTAAATTAAATTTAAAATACATATTTATATTATAAGCAGTTTAATTAAAATTAATATTAAGTTTTAAAAATCTTTTTATATACTAATCTAAAAAGTTTAAAATAAATTATATTATTAAATTATATAAAAGTATCAAATATATTTAAATTAATGAAGAGTAATAGATATAACATATATTATATCTTAATAATATATATATATATATTTCAGCAGAAATGGCTTTTGGGCTCCTTACCGATTTATCTAGTAATTTGTGGCTTGACCTTACGTCATTAATGAATACGTCATCAGTGAAACGTCATCAAAGCACGTCATCAATAATTTGTCAAGTACGATCTACAAATATTTACAAAAACTTTGACAGGTCGAATATCGCGTGGCAGATATGACGTCTCCAAATTAGCACGTTCCCGATTTTGGATATGCGGCGACTTTATTTTTTTTGTAACGATGGGAGGAAAGATTTTTGACAGGAGGTTTTGGATTTTCTGTTGACGAAAGTGATTGACATGCAGGGATTAGATATGTGCTTGGACGGACAGTACAAGTGAATGATATCTTTTCGAGTTGGAAGTGTCGAACTTTTAATGGAAAACGACCGTCACGCCAATGCTCCTCTTTCGCTTACGCCTGCTGTCATCAGCCCATTAGGAGTTTCATGGGGCACAATAAACAAACGTCTATTATAGGGAGAAAAGAGAAGGAGTGGAAATACATTTTGTAGATAAATATTATGGGTGGGCGTAATCTTGTGTAACCGGTCAATGCAAGCTTGCTCTGTTATGTCAAGTAGTTTTGTTTTACGGACTCAGAGTCCAATTATCTTTCGATTGCTGACTATCTTGGTTACTAAATTGCTCCTTGACATACTTGATACTAATAGGACTATCTACAAAGCGCGTTTGGGGACGAAGCCCATCGAATCCGTCTTTGTTTATGTCTGTATGGTGCAGTGGGCTGTTAATTGTCTGTAACGACCCTAGACCAAACAGGCGAAACGAAAACGGATATCACCGCAAGGAAAATGGCAAATAATATATAATTACAACAACTGGCAAAGGTGACGAAAACGCCAGGTGCACGTTGGCAGGAAACCAAATATGGTATAGTAGAAAGAACAGCGTGTGACCGTGGTGGGAATTTTCAATGATATAAAGACCCAATGGCGTCGAACGCCGTATACAGCGAACCGCAGTATACACGATGAAACCTCCAAAATACTTGTTTGCGTCACTGATTTCCCTTGTGGCATGCGCTGTCACTACCAACGCATTCACCATTCAGACCATCACTGCGGCGTCGCCCACTTTAAACATCGATCTTACATCCTACCCTGGTAATACCTCCTTCCTGCAGGGCGCATACCATCTCTACTGGAGAGTCGACAAGTCTGCGTCCATCATCTACCTCGCTTTGGATGTTACCACCGCTGGATGGTAATTAATCCTCAAATTTCGTTTTGCATTTTTGCTATTACGATCAACCTAATCTTTCCCCATTCTCCTATCCGAAAATCTAACTACACATAGGGTCGGCTTCGGCATCGCCGATCCTGACGGCGGCAGCATGCGCGGTTCCGACATCGTGACCCTCTCCGTTTCCTCGAACCAAACCCACTCGGTGACCTCGCTGACGGACCGCTACGCCTTGCAGCACTCGTTGCCCAACGAAGACATATGCAACCAATGGAGTCTCACCGGCGGCTGGCAGTCGGGCAACCGCACTGTTGTCGCCTTCCATCGCAACCTGGACACAGGCGACACCCAGGATCGACCTATCACGGCTGGAGACGTCAAGATCGTCGTCGCCTACAGCGCCGATGGCAGTAAGCAGGTCGCGTACCATGGCTCTAATAAGCACGCGTCCTCGGTCACCTTCTTTGAAGGCGAGGTTAAATCGATCTCTCCGGTGCCCGGAGAGGTCGTTACCGTCTGGAATTATACCAACCCGCCGACGCCGATTGTGGCAAAGGAAACCAAATACGTTTGCACTGGTATGCTAATATATATATATATATATATTGTATTTACTTTCATTGGAAATCCGTGTTTTTGAAACTCATAAAATTCTTTGTATTACTCCCACCACCACGAAAGGGTTTACCTTCAAACCCACCGCTCAGGGCAGTAATACCACTGTCACCGGGCAAATTGTCCAGATCGCCCCACTCATAGACCCATCGACGGTCATGTATGTGCACCACTACGTTGTCTACGCATGCGATTCGAAGAGTCCCAAATACCGGCAGATTTTAAACAATCCAACGGAGTGTCTCACGGACGGATTTTTTATCTTCGATATCTGCCCAACGAGTATGTATTTTCAGCACTTTGTGGTTATTGAGAATGACAACATTGTCATCAAAATCTAACAAATGTTTATTCAACATACAATATATTTTTCAAATTCATTCTCATCCATTCAATAGTCGTTTATGGTATGCTTTCTATTCCTTCATCTATTTGTCTTCCTGCAACCATGACCACATATATAACATTCCATCTGTCTACTCCACAGGCTGGGCACCCGGAGGGGGAGCTCTGACTTTCCCAGCGAACGTGGGTCTCCCCTTCGGCAACGCAAACGACACGTTCGACAGCAGTTCCCTCGTGATTGAGGTCCATTACAATAACGACGAACCGAATAACACACCCAACCTTACCGATATCTCCGGCCTGTCTATTACCTACACGACCAAAAAGCGCGAACATGACGCAGGAATAATGGTTGTTGGTGATCCTAACGTCTTGGGGGGATTTATGCCGTTCGGATCGTCGAGGATCGAAAAGCAGGTGTGTTGTCGGGTGATTCAGTTTATGTTGGTAATTAATGCGTGAATGCCAATTTATTATATAACTGAAATGGCAACTAACCCAAACCTCTTTGTCTAGTTTATTTGCCCTGAAGAATGCACATCCAAATGGCCCTGGGATATCAACGTCTTCGGCGTAATTCACTGTTTCCCACCTCAATCATATTGCATTGTGATCAAAATTCTCATATGTAATACTGACCTCTTTTCCCGCTGCTCTAGTCCGCTTTGCACATGCACGCGTACGGCAAGCAGATATGGACTGGCGTGACCACTCCCAGCCCTTCCGGTGGCAATCTCGTCATCACGTCGGACCTGGATCGTGACAATTTTTATGAGTTCACTTTCCAACACATCTCCATGGTAAACCGTACCATAAAGCGCGGAGATAGGATTAACGTGCATTGCGTGTAAGTGACACGGAGTCGCATCCAGTCATTAACCACTTTATACTCGAGAGAGATGGAGTATCAATGCGTTATATTTCATGTAAATTGACTACCTACCTCTCTTACAGCTACGACCTCACCACCAACCTGTTCCCAAAACAACGCCCCAACGATACGGGCGTCACGTTTAGCCTGGGCTCTGAGGATGAGATGTGCATGGAATTCAGTAAGCATTGTTTATTTCACATCTCAATTTTCACAAGAGTTTTTTTTTTTTTTTTTTTTTTTTTGTCCTCTAATCCACTACTCTACATGTGTTATTTTCCAGTTTACTACTACCCTCGCTTCCCGACATCCCCTCAGTTTGACACATGCGGTAAATTAAGTCCACCCAATTCCCCACTCTTCCCACCTCCCCAACACGCAATCCCTCACTTACCCTCCGTTTCTCACATTTAGGCCTCTACGAAAACGAGACCACCACGTGTGGCGAGTTTGATAAGAATGGCACTATCTCACTAAAGATCCAGAACCCAGTGAGCCCCGGTAGCGCGACCGCTGACCCTGTTATCAATGGAGACATTGCTTTCGGAACTGACTTCTCGAATGGCACATGTGTTTTTGACGCTGCCCACCTCGCCCTCGTGCCTAACGGTACCGTTGTCTACCAAAAGCCGATCGCCACCAACGCCACCAACACCACCAACATCACCAACACCACCAACACCACCGCCGGTACTCCAACACCCAGCGGCGCTGGGAATACTGCCATCACGAGCTGGATCGTCGCCATAGTTGCTGCTGTTGTGGTTGCGATGGTGATAGTAGTTTAATATCGATGTGGGGGTTACCCATCTGAAACGATTTTGATCGAATTGTGTATATTACATCCTAAATAATTAAAATAAATCGATAATAAAATTAAAAAAAAAAAAAAATGAAAAAAAAAAAAAAAAAAAAAAAAAAAAAAAAAAAAAAAAAAAAAAAAAAAAAAAAAAAAAAAAAAAATAGTATATACAATCGGGTGTATTTGTTGTTGAAACCTGTCCAAATCACAATGGCGCAAAGACAAAGACGTGCTTACTAATAATGCAGACAAAAAATTAGGGTCCACGATGGCCCTTACATCTTAGACGGTTGGAATATAATTCGTATATACTATGCAATCCTTCAGGCCTCGCATATACATATATACATACATCGCCCGAACCTCACCACCACCGAGGACATGCCAACTCCGTCACCTGTCACACAACACAGTAACAATATACACACGTACCATCTATATCTCTATGGAATCGGGAATGACGACGCTTGGTGACAGAGCTTTCATTTCGCGTGTATGGCTCATCAGTTTTGAAGGGAACTATCCTCTCATTCTCTGCTCAATTCCCCTATGACACGAAGTATAATATAATTGATGTCTTTTTTTCGTTCATCATCCATCATGTCTATCCTCCAGAGTTCATCCAAACTGTCTGACCCTCACTCCCAGTTGAGCCTGGCCCTGGCCTACACCCTCGTCAAGATTCGTCAAGGCTAGTCAAGATTCCCCGGATTTTTCCTCGTTCGCGGCTTGATGTCGCCGAGCAGCTAAAAGCCAGCTTTTGCGAAGGACCTTTCTCTTTACTTGCCCACATTGACCTCCGTGTTCGAGTGCACACTCTGGGGGGTCTATCCAACAGCCAACCGATGGCAGTTCAAGGTCAGTTTTGCGGAGAGGGGAGGGGTTCGGGAGAGGGAATGGATCGTGTGGTGGTTCTAAGGACTTTGGTTTGAAGATGGCGGAGTTTGACGCCCTCAAAATCCTAGCTTCAGACACGACGCTCTCTACATTAGATTCTTTCCGATGCTCCATCGTCTCCAAACCGACGTCCATTGCCTCAGGTAAACCTAGTCTACCTTCTCCACGCAATGGCGCCGCCAGTTCTTTGGTCCTTCCTTAGAATGGCGATGGCGTATGGGAGGATGAAAGCCCATACAGGATCTCCGCAATATCGGTACAAATGGGGGAGGGAAGGATAAAGGCGAGAATGGCATAGGTCAACGATAACATTGCTAGGATTTGAGTTCTGGGTGGAGATGGTGCGCGGGACTTAGTACAGGAGCTTGACCTATTCGAGTTTCGCTGGACAAGATTATGGATCAGTCTCAACCTTCTTGAGGTTTTATGTTTATTTTGCTCTGCGGCAGGGAACTGCACTCAAATACTCATATCAAAAAATTAAACCTGGTCAATACATTTATACAACTGCTGGTAATGCAAGAATATAAATAAATTTGTTATTTCTCAGAAAGTGTAATATCCTCTCAAATTTTGTATAGGCGAGGGAGATAGCTTTTAACGATCTGGATTGAAATTGTTTAAGATTCCGTCGAACTCCCACTCAATAATAGACTGTCATTTTCTCTAGAGAAACATTTTGCTCAACCAATCCTGTTTGGAGCAGAGTCCGCCGGTTAAAGTCGGGATCGGAGATACGATTTCTGGTCTGAGCGAGTTTGAGTGGTATGACGAATCTGGGGGTGCAAAATGGTGGCTTTGCGATGGTTGGGAATACAAATATTAACGTGTGCCCGAAGAGCGTAACGAAATCTTTTTGACTCATCTCATCATAACAAATCCGCCGTTTTTTCCAGGTGATCAACCTCCAACGTCTTGCCATCCCTTGTCCGCTCATTCGAATCACAAAGAAATACAGGTCGAGGCTCACCTAGCCTTATCGGAAAAGGCTACTTTGAATCCTTCTGCTCTTTCTATTATGATATTTATTGCTTGCGTTTGATTAGGTACGGGATACTTTGGAGGACTCGGAAGGCTCTCCCATTGCGTTTTGGCTCGTTGACTCACCTCTCTTTCTCATTCAAAGTACGGGGGGTGATGACACACAAATACACAGATCAAGCGCAATCTGGCAAACTCCCAATTAGCTGAACGAACTGCAAAATGCACTATCCCTGCACAGTCTACAGAACATGCGGCCTATTAGCGAGCTAACTTGTTTTTACTACTTGGAATCATCACAGCCTCCTACTTCCGCGCCATAAGCTTCAGAATTTTTATTTCAGTGAACCGTCCCCTCTTCCGAATAGAAGCGTACCGGACTTTGAAACCCCAAATAACCGGTGACTCCAAAACTTACAAGCCCAACTCTGATAACCGGAGACTTTGGCGTTCTCAATGATGGCGAGACAAGTCCAACCAAAAAAAAAAAAAAAAATAGTTTAAAGAGACTTTGGAGGCATGAACCCAGTCCTGTATCGTGCACGTTTATTGGTCAGATGCGCTAAAATGCGAAAAAATTGATATAATTTAAAACCCCGAATATATCGGTCCAACTTTATGACCAGACACAATGCAACATGCAACAATTTCAAGAGTTTATTTCAATGTTTGTCACGCCTGATCTACTGGTGAGCGCACCAAGCCACATTGGTTTACTCAATTATTATTGTTATTGTTATTGTTTTTGGTTTGGCGATGGGCTCTTAAGCGATGACGATGTCTAAACCATCTCATGCGATTTTGAGAAATCAGCGTGAGTCGTTCACGACTCCAAATTGGGTCGAACTGACAATCAGCGCGCGACACACCGTCCAAATCCACCACCACCAAAATTAAGGACGTCAACCTTCAAGAATTAGCAAAAGATGAAAATAAGAGTGCGCAAATGTAGTGAAAAGTTACCAAAGATTCATACCGATCACAAAGACGAAACTCAAAGTATATATCTTATATAAAGTTGAATGATTTTCAGCTGCTAATCACAACAAAATTCATGCTTTACAATCTTCAAAAGCGCTGCTGCAGATCGAGACTGTAATGTCGCCATCACCAAGACCCATCAATGTTAAATTGGACACGTCATCCAAACACGTGCCTTACACCTTCGAGGCTCCGGACTGCGCGGCCATTGAGCCCGTGCCCGTCGCGGTGGTTTCGGTCTCAGGCATAGGAGCTGATGTGGTCTGCTCAGCCGGGTTCGCGTTGGTAGCAGGGGGGGCAGCTCCGTTCATCGAGTCGATCTTCACCTAGTTGGAAAAGAAAAAAAAAAGTTAGAATTTTGTGTGTGAGCCATACACTTGGGACAGGATCCTAAAACACTTACGCTATTCATGTTGTTTATATTTATGGGCCCAGCACCAGTATTAGTGTGATGTCCGTTACCAATGTAGGGCCGCGTTTGGGGCACTCCGTAGGGCTGAGTATAGGCGCCGCACCCGCTGGAGTGGCAACCACCAGCCGGGTAGAAATTTGGGCACGTATAGAGAGGACGACCCGAATAGTAGCTGTAGAGACGGGAAGCGTATGACCCGCAGTGGTATGAGCTATATAAGGGACGGTAGCCGAAGGGGATGGCGGCGACGTTTGTTGCGAGGAGGGCCACGACGAGGAGAGCGAGGAGAGCGAGGGTGCTAGTGTTTGACATTGCGAATTATCTTTTGATCTTATGGGAGGATGTCAAGTTGCTTCAAGGGAGTTTTATGGACTACAGGCTATGACTGGTAAGAGACGAAATAGGACTTGTTTGCGATGGAGGATTGCGGCGAATTGATGTTGGAATTTTTTTATCCCCTAACTCTTTTATATTGTGTTGTCATCTTTGGTGCGAAATGCAGGTTCTTGTGGTGAAAGGTATTTAGTATATCGGTATCATTGATTTAATTATCAAATACAGCTGGAGTTATGAAATGATATCTCCGAGGCACGCAAAATCACAGATTACACGAAGATGATCATACGAATAGAACAAAAATCGATTCCTGTTAAGACTGATTGATGAAGAGCAGCTTTAAGGAAACCATTAAGCCTATTGTTTCATTTCTAATGGAAATGACGCTGAACTTGAATAGGACCCACTTCATCGAACTAGTGAGGTTAAAGCAATTCCTAAATGCTTTATCTTTACTGCATACACCGTTCTTCAGTCTAATTTTCATGATGCGATGCCGGAAGCTACATTCACAAAATCAATTCGTATGAGGAAAAGATGAAGAATGTAATCAGTCAGAGATACAAACAAAAACAGAAAGTGAAATCGTCCAATTGATATCACCTCACATTTTGAAAATTCAAATGCAGATGCAGACAGAATCCCTCACCAAATTTAAAAAAATAAAAATAAAAATTGCCATGAGCGAATTAGGTAATTGACGACCGGAGGTTTAAATATTTAGCGACAAGAACCTTCACGTACTAAAATTTGGTATCTACTCATCCTTTATCTGTGGAAGAATTCGGCACCAGACGGGGAAGCTCGCCAAAGCCAGAGGGCCCCACCACAGGCACTGAGGACCTGTAGGTAACCTACACTGGGCACTTGATGCCCAAAGTCAGCTGACTCCCTACATAACCTGTGATACTCTGAGACAACACCTTGTTGGTGATGGCAAAAGGAAGAAGGCGCCATATCAAAACAGGTACACTTCAGATGCAGCTGAAGGTACCAGAAACTGCAAAAAAGTGGAGAAGACACTGATCAGACACCAATAAAGGGGCAACTCATCACCATTGCCTCCCTCCCACTGCCCTGCAACAGGTACAGCAAACCAACCTGAGATAGAGGGGGTATTAATTGGAGAAAGTGGACTCAGAAGGTTGCCTACCAAACCATTGTGACCAGTAAGGTAGTGGAGAAAGAGATGTATTTTTTTCAACAATTAGTATAATTGTTAATTAATATAAAGCAATATTTAAACTTTGGTATAACAGATCATTCTAAATAATAACTTATCATGGCATTATGACTCTATATATCAAATATGCTGCAGATTGTAGAGAAGTCAATTCATTGACTTCTTCATTTTTTTTTTTTTTTTTTTTTTTGAAGGTTATCACTCCTTCTACAGCATTCAACTTATTGGCTACTTGAAAGGCAGTCTGGAATTGTTGACATTATTGATGATTATGTCCATTAAGCTAGAAACAACTATATTAGCAAAATCTGGTTAATTGGTGGATAGTACTTTGTGACAAACACTATCTACTTTAAAGCCAAGACATTTTTCTCATTGCTATTCAGGAATTGATATGGAAAAGCAGATAACAAGGAGTGCTTCAGCAGCAGCGGTGAAGCAGAGGATCTCATATTTTTGCCACATCTGAGAATACTGAGATGTACTTTGTGGACTATTGGTAATTTCGCCAGTTGCCGGTCATCTTCACACCATTGCCACAAAGTAATGTGTACCACTTCTTTATTTCGAAAGCTATCATCTGATTTCAAAATATCCCCAAATAGGCTGTGAATGGCTTTCTTTGTCACCATTGTCTGTGGGCAGATAGTGTGGAGTATATTGATAGTTTTTTGAAAACCACTTTTGAGGTTTTGGCAAAATGGAAGCCAGGTCAACAGTGTTTTTATATTTTTTGTTATTGTTGTATTGATTGGAGACAAGAGGCACAAATTGTGGTGTTTATTATTTATTTCTTGTGTTTTTGTTGACTCCTTTCTCACTCGATACCGAGTCCATTCGGAATAATTGAGAGATTACTCCTTGAATGGGTACTGCAATGTCCACGGGAATGTGGAGTAGATCTTTCGAGTAGAATTTGCGTCATCCTTGTGCTTGGTGTCATCCTTGCACTTCTGGAGATGCATCTCATCGCTTATCGTACACATACAATCCAACACTGAAATACGTTGGTAATTTGAAACATGTCAGTGAGAACAAGTGTTTTAGACAAGTCAGCAGAAGAGTTCTGGAAATGTCAAATCTATTAAAAAAAAAATTACTGAAAGGTATGCCAACGTCATCAAAAAAATAAATCACCAACGCAACTCGCGATCCAATTTTTTTTTTTTTTTTTTCCCATCAATCCAATTTTTGTTGTCAATTCAATTTTTTTGTTCAAATTTTGTCATCGATCCAATTTTTTTGACCATCGATTTTTTTGTTATTGTCAATCCAATTTTTTTTCGTCGATCTGTCAAGTCCCGATCATTTACTAGCCTAATAAGTGGGTTATCTCGATAAATTCAGTCTTGCGAGCAGAGTAAATGCTGGACACGTAGTTCTCATTATGTGACAGAAATTGAACCAACGCCTTCTCAAAAAAGGTCGACAGTTCGGTTTTGTTCGATGGAAGTACTTCATTGGCACCAAGCAGAGGATCTCGTCGTTTCGTTACATCTGAGCACACTGAGACTCGCTATGTTGAATATCGACAATTCCGCCAGTTGCTGGTCTTCAAACCATTGCCATAAACCAAGGTGTGCCGCTTCTTGTTTTTGAAAGCTTGAAAAGACCTCCAAGTTGTGAGTAGCTTGCTTGGTCACCATCGCCACTGGTCAGATGATGTGGAGGGCATCGAGAATTTCTTGAAGACCATTTTTGAAGTTTTGGTGGAGCCAGGTCGACAGCTCTTTTTTGCATTGTGTTGGAGACAAGACGCGTCAATATATTTTTTTTGTCTAGCATTGTTGTGACCAGATCTATTCGTTCTGCATGAGGTCCGGTTCGTTGTCCTGGATGTCCCAAACATAGGTTGAGATGTACCAGAAGTCACTCCGAATTGAAAAGTGGAATCGGGCATGGAGCCAACTGGAAGAAATGTATTAATTAGCATGTGTGATAAGCTAAGAAATGCAAACTGTTTCATCTGGTAACTTACTTATCGAACCTAAACTAGCTGGTCGGGACCGATGAAGCCTGCGCTTCAAACATAGGATGTGCTGCTCGAGCAGCGGTAGACACAGGTTGTGCCGAGGAGGGATTAGATGATTAGCCAAACCCAGACGACGTGTCGATGTTGCTGTAGAGCCAGACATGAAACCGAGGTTGGATGATGGTACGGATGTTGCACTTACACGTATGACAAATGATAAAATGGAAGGATGCAGATGAACGGACAGATAAACTAATGAGCGTTACGTACTGGAATAACAATAGATCAACCAATTTATTGCAAACAAAATTACAAACCGAAAGAAGTGGCATAGTGCTGCCAAAGAGGTTAGACGAGGTTGTAACGTAGTAGACTGTCCGAAATTGAATGATGACGTGGAGGGGTGAGAGAATTGGCTGGGGCAGTCGATCTCGCAGAAGTTGGGCCTAGTATATCGAGGAAAGGCACAGCACGAGTAATATGTGGAACAAGTCAGAACAATAAATAAAATGTTTGGGATTGGTGTAGAGGTGGTATAGTTGATAACTATCGGCGATTCGAAATATTGAAAGAAAACCATTCTATCGAACAGGAATGACAAAGTAACCTTCCCCGTTGGTACCGATCGCGCGTTCGTCGCCAGTGTACCAACGTGAAAGACTAAGTCATCGGGGCAGTTGCAGCCGAAGTGGTTGTTGAAGCGCTAAATCTGATGAACCTCGATGATTTGAGGAAGCCGTGATGGATGGTGCAATTGAGGGCGCGGACTTACCAGTTCTAAAACCGGGACTTATCGGTTACTTCAGCACACTAAAATTTCTGGACGAAGATGGTGTGGCAGTCATTGTGCCAGACACTGGGACAGGCGCAAACGAGAACATTGGAATGGATGTTGAGACAGCCAAAGGTTCCAGTGAACTTGTGGAATTTCCTCCGGAGAACGGAAGAGCAGTAACAAGCGTGGCGTTAGTTTGAGAAGATTGGGCTGTCAAAGTTGCCGTAGGTGTCGGATCGCCAAATGAGAATGGTAATCGTAGGCGCGGAGGCAGCAGGAGCACTTGTGCTTGGTGTGGCCATCATGGTTGCCGTGCTGGCATCAAGCTTGCCGAAAGGCGGAACAGATTCAGCCGAGATGGATGCGGTCACTCGCGCTGACACTGGTGCTGGAGCTGTTGTGGAAGACGTAATGGTGAAGCCAAATCAGCTGGGGGGTGGTGTCGAATTAGTCATAAGCGTATTGGTACCAAAACCAAAGATTGACGGAGTGTGCTCGCATTAAGGTGCTTGGTCTGACGCGTCCAACACACGCATGTCCTCCTGATGATATTGCCGCTTGAAGGAGGGGGGCCGAGATATTTTCGGCTAGGTTCGATAGGTTGGACGAGAGAAACCATACTTCAGTATTCACACACCCGGTTTTTATTAATTTTTTTTCACCCTTTTTCCTCCTAGTCCATGTCACCGAAATTCTGCAAATGCACCGAGCTTGTTGATATTGAATGGCAGGTTGCGCGTACCTGGTAACATCAAAAGTGCCAATGTTTCCCTTGGTGGCGTCGTCATTCGGTTGGAATGCAACGGACGCGACTAGATAAGGATGCCGGTCATGCCAGGGAATGCCTACAGCGTCCTGTACAGAGCGGGAGGAAAGGAAGTAACGTGTTAGAGTGGTGAGGAAAAAGGATGGAGGAATTGACGTATCAGGACACCATAATACAGAACAAGCAAACTGCAATTTGGCTCGACCATCTGGTATTAATATTAATTTGCTATGACCGAGTGAGAAATCTGAGCACAACAGATCATTCAGAAATCCACATATCCTGTATAGCTCGCCACTTGTAACTTATTCGCACAGCTTAGAAAAGAGTTCACTCTGTTCCAATCAGCATGCTTTCGGAATTTGCTGGAGTGATATTGGACTACCACCAAAAGTGTCGTGATATTTAGATTTCAACATTGATCCTATCAGTGCTCTGGTTATAAAAAAAAAACTTAAATTGCAAGCACTCCATTTATACTATAAAGCACATTTATTAACAAGCACACTCTTGCAGAGATAAAACTAAAATGAGTACTCTATACGTCATCAGAGCAAATACAAGAATCAAGCACGGTCTCCTGGAGATGATTCTAGCAATAGGAGAGGGGGGTTTTTTTTATAAAAAAAAAAAAAAAAAAAAAAAAAAGGGGGCAGTTAGTAAGAATATGGCGATATCCAGTCAACGATCCTTTAACCATATTTGCTCACCTGCAGACATTTCAAACTGCTCATCATCTTTTTGCTTTTTCGGTGGATGAATGTCGCCGTCGACTGTGTCCTCAGTTGGGCACTTGGTTCGCTTGGTTCCTTTAGGCTCTGGTGGAATATAAAGTGTAAATATAGAGCATACGTTTTACAAGTAGGTGAACCGATTTTAGCAGCTATGCTCACTTGAGGGAGGGTTCGTCGCATTGTTGACTATCCGTTCAATGATGTCTTTATCAAGTTGGTATTTGGCCCCATATACCTCCGTATAGCTGCCCCCTGATGCAAAGCAAAATACAAGGTTAGCTCACACTCTCGTGCAACAGATCATTCTAGGTGACAACTTACCCAAGCAGACTGTGACTTCGCAGGTCTGGATCGCCACCAATTGTAACATGTAATCATTCCAACGACCTTCGGTGCCTTGGAGAACACCATGTGCCATTTGATTGCGTACGTTTTTTTTGTAGTTTGTGAGGATTTCAATGGCGTTCTCTTTGTTTTCTCCTTGAAACGACGTTTTGTAGTTATCTTTGTAGGCGATGATAAAATTCAGCATGCTTAAAGTGTCGGCGTTGGCAAAATCAGGTTTGATCTTCGGACGAGATTTGTCGCCAAATGATGCGACCTCTGTAGTCGTGACACAATTTGCATTCCGAACCAAAAATTGGAATAAGTTCCTCTCAGCGAAGTTGAGGAACTCCTCGACGATCCCGCCTTGTTCGCGAGGGGAGAACGAGAAGTGGTGTTGGAGCGGCGGCGGCGGAGAGGAGTTACTCGGCATCGTTTCGCAAACGCCGAGGATACGGCGACGCTCTTTGTTGAAAACTGAGACCTCCGATTCTTGAAACCACCCCCATAAGGTGACATGTGCCGCTTGTTTATTTCGGAAGATTTCGTTAGTGGTGAGAATATCGCCAAGCACGCTGTGAATTACATCCTTGGTGACTGTCGCCATTGTGCAGAGTGCGTGGAGGGCGTCGATTGTTTCACGTAAATCGCTTTTGATATTTTGCCTGACAACTCCAGATTGGAGCCAAATTACTAGTTGTTTTCTTTGATATCTGTTCAGGTGTTGGGGGCGATGCATCGTGTTTGTGTGTTGGGGGGACGAGAAGTGCATTGTGGCGTTTTATTTTTTTTTTCTTGTATTTTTGTTGAATCCATCTAAAACATTTGGTGACGTCACAAGGATTCTTACCCCGAAACTCGGATATAAAGCCTTCTACAAGGCATGGTCGCTAGGATCACTCAGATTGGGATGGGCAACGACGTGACCATTCACCTACTTGAACGGTTCGGGCCAACCTTACGCATCAGCGAGTGGGGATTTGCATCCTTAGGCTGGACGCACACCCGGCTCCGCCCGAAGCGCGTGTCTCCGATGAGCAGGTGTGGGAGATCTGCAGAGCCTGAAACACCTTACAATGGATGTGGATTTTACGGTAAACAACAAGTGCCTATGGTTTGCGAAGAATGTTACGCGGAAAGAGCGTTTGGATAGAAATGATGTTGAATGGCAGGGTCTGAGGAAATAACACCTAAGGGGGACAGTGGAAATTTCATCATCATAGAACTTTCGACTACACAGCTGCCCGCAAGAAGCAGAAGAAGCAGGTAGAAATTTCTTTTTTGTAACACCCATATTTGGCTCCAAAAGCCACAGGTCTCGCTCTTTAACTTTTGTCGCATTCTTGGTAAGGAGTGATGCATCTCGCTTACTGCAACTGGGTTTCTTGTGATATTTTTTGTTGCTATTGGTGCTGGTTGGTACAGCCTCAGGCGGGCTTGCGGAATGAGCATGTTAAAGTCTTGTTCGTCACTCTCTTCTTCCTTGTTGTCGTAGCGTGGAGTTTCGGAATATTGACTGTTATATGATCCGCAGTGGATAGCGATCCTCTTGTTCGTCAGATTCGTTCCGGTGTGGCCTTCGAGCGCAGATTAATCGGCATGTGCAAGGCATTTCGGCGGTGTCCGTCGTTTCAAGTATAGGTTTGTTGTTTTTAGTATTTAGGCAAGGGGTGTTGTGACGGTTGGTAATGACCTCCTCTCTTGTCTTGTGGGTCCGCGTGATTGCTGATCTTGCGTCAATTTTCCAAAGCCTTCTTCGTCAGAATTTGGCCTTCCCAGGCGGACTGTCATCGTTAATGCCAAGTGGTTGGAGTCCAGAATCGTTTTTTCTGCTCTGGTATTGGAATCTTCTTTATATCGGGATCTTCTATTTATCCGATCTTCTATATATCAGATCTTCTTTATGTTAGCAATGTGGAAAAGAGTGCAATGATTATTCGGTGAGTTGATAATTGTCTATGTTCACAGCATCCTATTTCGAAGGATAGTGTCTACCTATCATCGGTTGCCGAGAGTCACGGTTTTGTGGGGAGTTCACTCTGTTCTATCGTCGTACTGAAAATTCAACGGGTACATCTTCAGCGATATTAACTTCAAGGCATGCATGTCAATCTTCTCAGGTTAGGTGCTTCGCGCTGGTCACTGCTTTCCTGTTTGGCTCTCTTCAGGTGACGGCATGTCGTAGTCGTTGGTTTTTCCGGCCAGGTTTTTGATATGGCATAGCGGGCAATAATTTCTAGTTAGTAACACTTTTATGAGATTCGCAGTAGTCTAAACGGGTTCTTGAAGAAGTTGTTATGGGGACTGTTGTTAGGTCATCAAATTTCAAAGATCGTCGTCGTCTATTGCCAGTAAGGATAGAAGTTTTGCACGGAAAGTGATTGTTATGCCCCTCTCGTATTACAGATTTCAGAGGGGAGTCTTTTCGGAAGAAGTCTGCAATTACACCACCCCGCTATCTATCTCACCGTCGGCTTACGATGACGACGCCCAATAACAATACACAGACAACATACTGCCGAAAGCCAAGATCATCAAGAAGCCGCCTTCTCAGGCTCTGTATGAACAAGTTCCGCCCGACGAAAAAAAATAGCAAAGACCAGTACAAATTTAACTTGATTTTGCTTACCCTGAAAATCCCATTACTGACCTCCCTCAATGGAATGCGCATTAAGTTCTGTTCTTTGGTCTTGAAACGATTAGGGAAACTGGGTTTATTGTGTCGTCAAAGCTTCAGGGGCCACTATTGTTGTTAAGGAGCCATCAGTTTCCCATTCATCCCCATCAGTACAATAGTTTGCAACGTTCATTTCGGTAGACAGTTCTTCTGCGTAGGGTATTCCTTTGGTGGTATTATTCGGACTTACAAATACGGCGTCATCTATGTGGTTGGCCTCAGTGATGCGAGTAATTCGGCGAGGCATAATTCTTCTCTAACACGGGAAATTTCTATACGTCGGCATTCAGCCACATCTGCTCTAAATTCTAGACTTAAATAGAATGGCTCGGAGCTGCAAGAATTCTATCAAAATAAATAAGAGTGGTATTTGAATAGTTAAGTTGGGAATAGATAATAAACAGGTGTCACTTTAGCTTGAATTACAGATGAGTTAATCTATAATTTTACATATGAAAACAATATAATATAATGTAAATTACTTTTATTTATTTAGTTTATATTTTATTTAAAGAAAAGATAATTATTTATAAATTTAATAAACCTAAGACACACCTGAAGAGAAAGCTGTAGATGATAAGAGATTGGTGTAGCTAATTTATAATTGTTATAGCTTCTGTAGACTATAGAATACAGACCTGGTCTCAGTTCAATATAGTGGAAACGCATGGTAAACCGACCCTTATGGTTGTAGTGCGGAAATGCGAAGACGACAGAACTAAAATCGCCAAAGCGAGGCAAAAACGTGATGGTGACGACATGACAATTCTGTGACGTCACAATTTTTTTTTTGTTGACGGGTTCAAAACAATGATCCCGCAGCGGACGGCGGATTTCCCTGTTGGCGTCAGCGCCGGGTTACATGATTCCCATCTATTCCTGCAGTAGACGTTGATCTTCGGCACCCACGTCGAATACCCGTTTACTGCGTGGCCACGATGGCTAACATGAACGCCTTTCGTGTGGATCCCAATCAGCGGGCGTGAACGTTTTAGGGTGATTCGGCAGTTTGGCAGCTGGCCGTAGTTGCCTTGGTGTTCGTGGGGCGGTTGCCTTATGCCTAGCGCTACAGCTGCTAAATATCTCTTTACAGATAAGTATTTTATATTAACGTGGCGAACCTTGTATAATCTTCGAAATCCGTAACACCTACTAACTTTACTTTTGACCTGCTCCTTATGCCGGTCTTGGTTGCTGTAAACCAACTGATGAGCCCCTTAAGCAAGGGCGAAACCGGTTCCATAGAAACACATCTGCACGCAACCCATCTTCCATTGTCCATTGTTGTGGCCAAACGCACAATACTTGCTATGATTAACTGAGCGTGGTCCTGTAGCGAGAATGTGCCATGCGACGTCGACGCGTGTTTGAGGAGGTCAATGCTGGCCGCCGTGGCCGTCATGAGGATGAGGTGGGATTAATGAGTGGTTCAAGAAGAGGCAGGGGGGACCTTATTTACTTCTCAATCCTTATCTGCATATCAATCATTCGTCCATAGAATCTTCAAGAACTCGTGGATAAAGCTCAAAGGTAGCAGTTGACTATGTAATTAAGACCATACCAGGTGCCAAACCAGCTTTCAAGTCAATCTATCACATGTCTCTCAGAGAAATCAAATATATACACATGGCCTCTTTTGCTCAAACCACTCAGAGTGAGCTAAGCCACACAGACAGGGGCAACACAGCAACACAGGCAATATGGGCAGGCAAGATGAGCAAGACAGCAAGATGGCAAGATGGGTGACATGGACAAGACAGGCAGATGGCAAGACAGGCGACATGGGCAAAATGGGCAAAATGGGCAATATGGGCAACACAGGCAACACGGGTGGGCAACATGGGCAATACAGGCAATATGGGGGCAACACGGGCAACACGGGTGGGCAAGACAGGCAAGACAGGCAAGATGGGCAAGATGGGCAAGACGGGCAAGACAGCAAGATGGCAAGATGGCAAGATGGGTGACATAGGCAAGATGGGCAGATGGCAAGACAGGCAATATGGGCAAGATGGGCAAAACAGGCAAAACAGGCAATACGGGCAATACAGGCAATACGGGTGGGCAACACGGGCAACATGGGCAACATGGGCAACATGGGCAGGCAACATGGGCAGGCAACACAGGCAACACAGGCAACACAGGCAATACGGGCAACACGGGCAGGCAACACAGGCAGGCAATACAGGTAACACGGGCAACATGGGCAACATGGGCAATACAGGCAACACGGGCAATACAGGCGGGCAAGACGGGCAAGATGGGTAAGACAGGCAAGATGGCAAGATGGGCGACATGGGCAAGATGGGCAGATGGCAAGACAGGCAACATAGGCATGATAGGCAAAACGGGCAAAATGGGCAATACGGGCAACATGGGCAATACGGGCAACATGGGCAACATGGGCAACATGGGTGGGCAAGACGGGCAAGATGGGCAAGATGGGCAAGATGGGCAAAATGGGCAAGATGGCAAGATGGCAACATGGGCAACATGGGCAATATGGGTGGGCAAGACAGGCAAGACAGGTGACATGGGCAAGACAGGCAAAACGGGCAAAATGAGCAATACAGGCAACATGGGCAACACAGGCAACATGGGACATGGGCAACATGGGCAGGCAAGATGGGCAAGATGGGCAAGACGGGCAAGATGGGCAAGACGGGCAATACAGGCAACATGGGCAACATGGGCAGGCAAGACAGGCAAGATAGGCTAGATGGGCAAGATAGAAGGCACTAATAGGGGTAGGTTAGGTGCACTAGATGCCAAGTACTTGAGGTGGTTGGGGCTCACAACCCATACCCACTGAGTGGGGCAGGCCAGATAGGAGGATCTAGTTACTCAGGCAGTGAGGTCGCAACTCACACCCTAAAGGTGCAAGGCTGGGTGAGGGTGAAGATGGGTTGAGATTGGAGTGGAATGGGGCTACTGATGTTGTATGAGGATATGTGGCATGTTATAGATAGTTAATAAATGAGGCTACAGCCTATAGAAAAAAAAAAAAAAAAAAAAAAAAAAAAAAAAAAAAAAAAAAAAAAAAAAAAAAAAAAAAGAGAAATCAAATATATAAGAAAGAGATTGATGAACTTCTAGAATAAGAATACATTAGACCAAGTGTTTCACTATATGGTATATCTATTCTCTTTATTGTCAAGAAAGGAGAAATTTTCAAAATGAGTATTTATTACTAAGATCTCAATGAATAAACTATTAAGAACTATTGCCTATTATCTCAAATTGAAAAATCTTTAACAGACTTATCAATTCACAATTTATAAGATCTTTTAACCTATGAATAGTTATTGATAAATTACTATAAAAGATGAAGTTATCTACAAAACTGTCTTTTAAACTTACTATAGACATTTTGAGTTCTTAGTTATACCTTTTGACTTAACAAATACTTCTACAATCTGCTAGACTCTGATGAACTATCCTATATCTATACCTATAGAAATTCATTATTATCTATGTTGATGACATTCTGGTCTTCAGCAAAACTCTAGAGAAATATCTTAAATATCTTAAACTAGTACTACTAAAACTTGAGAAAACTAACTATATATAAAACTCAGCAAATATATATTAATTTTTGAAGAAATTCTCCAGAAGTGAATATATCAGAATTACTTCCAGTATACAGTATTAAACATATGACCCTTTAAGATATAAATTTAACTAATTAGATAACTATACTATAAGTATACAACTTTTTGAGAAAATGGATGTTTTCAGACTTTTGATTATTCAAATTATATAACAACACTAAACTCAGATAAAAAAACTTGATGAAAACATCAAAAACTAAGAAGGAGAGAGTTATAAGTACATAATCTCTAAGCTACAGAAATCACATATTACTCTTAGAACAAATTCAGAAATCATATATAAGATTAAAAAACTGATTCAGTTCAAAGTTACAGAATATAAGATTATAAAGCTGAGTCAAACTAAAGTTACAGAACATAAGATTAATAGAAATAAAATCTTAAAAATCAAGATTGAAAGTATATATATATATCAGATATACTTATAATGAAATAGTATACTATAATAAATAAATAACTATAATTATTAAAAATATACTAAGTTATGACCACTGAAATCTACAAATACATCTATACTGATATTTAAAATACTATTATAAATCATGTTATAATATCTCTGTCTCTAATAAATAACTATAGCTTAACATCTCTCTACTTTATAAAAGTCTGATAAAATGCCCTAAATATGTTTAGCAAAGCTCACTAAATTGAACAAATTTCAAGCTACTATCAAATTAGCAGTCTCTTTAAAGATATAGTTAACCACTATCACAAAACTGATATTATTGAGATATCTCAACATTAGAAACTCATCACCTATAAATACTAAGAACTATTCTACTAATATAGTATCTTTATTCTCTATATCTGAGTCACTACCTCTAAAATGATTGTCATACTAATCTATGGTCAAATTAATGACATAATATAAGAACTTAACTAAAAATATATCAAGTATATCCAGACTACTGATAGACCTATTCTAAACCAAGATAACTATATCATATAAATATTTTAAGTTAAATATATTATAAAGGATATCTATAATATAATCTAGTTTGATAATAATAAAGCAGAAGACAATAATCTCTCTAAGACTGAGATGTCCTTCAGCTAAGAATCTCTATCAACTCTGATCACTCTACTAACTCTACTGATAGACTTATAATAATTCATAATTATCTATAAGATAATGACCACTAGTATAAGTATCAATCTGCTATTATATCTAAAAAATTCAACTATAATAAAGAAATAAGAGAATATGACCTATATTTCAAAACAACTCATGAGATAGAACTGACAACTCCATCTCTCTAGTATATATAGAATAAAGAATAACCTCTAGTATATTATAACTCTACAATATATAGTACCATAACCTATCAAAGGTATACTATAGTAAATATGACAAAGGTGATGTATCTCTTCTCTATCTACTGATACTATACTCAGTATATGAGATAGATGATAACATTCTATAAGATGATCATTTTATTTCAATATATTACTATATAAATAAGTGTTGTCACATAGTGGTCACTGAGTCCTTCAAATATGCCAGATTCTCTTCAAGGTGTATCTCTTAGACTAACTCAAGTTGTTATAAGCAAGTTCTTATTGGAGTGCCTTCCTAAGATCTTATAGTCCTCAAACTTCTTATCTTTAACTGTCTTGTTATCTCTTAGATTGCTTGCAAGGAAGTGTGTGTATTGCACTGAGAAGACTGACTTTATTTCAGAGGAAATAAGATGGGTATTTATACAAAATATAATTCAATGGTTGCTAAGATATAAAGCTAAATATAAATTCCAATAACTAAAACTACTAAGTTCCAAGGCTGGCATTATTT
>RBNI01001639.1:0-21525 GCA_003990745.1 Jimgerdemannia flammicorona | reverse complement strand
CCCCCCATTAAGAATGCCTTTACAAGTAGTAGTAATATATATATTATACAAAGGCAAACCCTCATTTGAACCATTTTCCCCTCTCTCTTTTTTTTTCTCCTCTCATCATGTATTTGCTTTAATCACTGTGTAAATAGTATCAGATTTCAAATGCTTTGACAAGACTATCCATAATCCGGACTAGGCGTTCGGCCAAACATCTTGAGTTTTGAAATCTCGGCCCGCATGTTCTTTTGTAAGGGGTGTATATTCGAGGTATGCAGCGCCAGTTGGCTCACAAGGGTGAGACGAGATGGCTGTCAGAGCTCCGGTTGGTACTTCAGGTACTATTTTTCTGTAATAGGTCAAAACTTCCAGAAAGTATACTGACCAACAGTTCTTATATGGTCATATAGTTCTTGATAGAGGATTAACAATATCATTTTCTTTGCAAAGAGTTTTAGAGATACTTTTTAGTATAACTTTATTAGTATTTTAATATAATGAAAATTTATATATTATTATAAATTTAGCAATATTTTTTAAATTATACAAATTTATCAAGTATTCTAATTATAGCCTTTTTAATATTTTTGTAAAGTTAGAAATTAATTTTTTTTTTTTTTAAAATAAATAAATAAATAAATAAATAAATAAATAAATAAAATAAAATAAAATATCTTCTAATTAATAATTATAATAATTTGTAATATAAAATTTATTTTAAAAGATATCATTAAAAGAAATTAATAGTATAAATTAAAATATAGTTATTATTTTTTTAAAATTTTATTTATTTATTTATAAGTCAAATAATTTTAAAAAGTAGATAATACTATTGAGCTCTTTTAAACAATATATATATTTATATAGTATAACAACTGTAATTTAAAATTGGCTTTGATTTAATTTTAAAAATTAGCTTTGATTTGATATAGATTTGATTTGCTTGATTTGAAATAAGATTTCATGTGATTCAATTCAATTCATCTGGAGCACTGATAATAATATGGGTGCTCTTAAGTTTACTTCTAGGAGGCGTAATTCTGCGTTGAGGAAGCACGTTCTGTGTTCTGCATTTCGGTTTGCCAAAAATATATGTCGGAAGTCGCTTCTAAGACCGGATTCTGGATGCAATAACTGCGGATTGCGGGTTGCTCAGATTTCCCAAAAGCCCCTTTCTGGCTGTGGATTACGTGCTGCGGTTTGCGTGTGTGATTCTCGATTTCTCAGGGTCTGGCTGCTATCTTGATGGTTATCAGTGGGCGTAATTTACAAAGACAGTTCGGTGAAGGGTATGCTTACTGGGGACTGGGCCGGGAAAGATGAGGTCGAAGCGGGGTAAAACGATCCCCCCCCCTTTTTTTCTCTCTTCGAACATGTTTCAAGTGTCCTGTATGCAGACGCCGCAGCAGCAACACGATGCGATGCAGTACTGGGAACTTACGTAGGCGAGATTGCGTTTTTCGCCCATCTCTCGTCATGAACCGACATGCATTGTCGCCAATGCATATGCACTTTGGAAATTGGATAACTCATTTCTCGTTTTGTGGCGTCACTGTCGGTATCGGCGGCATCGAACGCATAGTTTGGTGGGACAAGTTACAATATTGCATTGAAGGGAAAAGAAAAATAATAATAGAAAATCAAATCCATATTTAATAGGAGTGGGTAGCAGGAGTGGCATTATGCCTAATGGAAGTGATGACAATGTAGTGATTCTGCTTCAGCTCTGGGCATGCGCCACTTTTCTGTATCCGATACAAAGACACTTCAGTAGCTCTCACGACTGATCATGTGAACAGATACTATGATACTGATTGGCTTTATTGATAACAAATCTTATTTTGTTTGAAGCGTTTAAATAATACAGAGCAGAGAAAATAAATAAAAAAAGCAAAATAATATAATTATGGGGAAAATAATATGAGCCGGGCAAGGAGTAAATGAATAATCGCTAGCGTGGATACATCTTTTTAGTACTTGCAATGACCATCAGAACAGAACAAGTTCTCATGGTCACCAAACCAAGCAGTACCTTTCCGTTGTTCCCATAGACCCATTTCTGAAACTCGTTCGCAGCCCCAGTGTATCACGAGCATTCAACTTTCTGCGCAGAGTGCTGCCCGAATACGTGCTGCACCCTTCACTGAACGTGAATGATACCAGGGCGGCAAACTCGTTGTCGCCAAGTGGTGGCACGGTGTTTCGGGTCACACAGTTCTCGTAGCTGACGAGATCTTCCAGCAACAGCTGCTCCCCTTGCTCACATGTCAGCGGCGGCCTGAGCTGCGAGCACGGTCGAGTATCGCAGTTGTTGGTGAGAGGAAATTTGTAGACAGAGGGATTGTATATTAACAAACCTGATAGAATTCAGGATGAGGCTCACCGCCGTGGAGGTACTAATTGCATTCGCCGGAGACACCGTTGACGGTGCAGGCATGCGAAGTCAAGGCGAGAGCGAGAAATTGCGAATTGGTATTGGGGTTATGTACTTATGGGTGTAGTTTTTTTTTTTGTAATTTGTGGCTTATGTAAACGGCATCATGCTTACGTCACTAACAATCAGCTACGCGTTATTTGTATTATCAATAAAGTGCCGCTCTTCACCATTACGATCTACAATACATTCGGTGAGCAAATTGTCGTTTTTTTCTCTCATAAAATATATAATAATAACAGAGTTATTTCGTCATTTATGCTAACCCTTCCCAGTCCTGGATACACCATGCTGTTTTCAAGTTGTGGTTAGCTATAGAGAGGCCTGATTTGATTCGACAAGCATTTACACACACCAGGCGCTTTCTACAAAAATATAACCTTTCTCGACTAAGAGAATATGCCTTGATAAATAGTTTAAAAGGGTCAGATCATCATTGGCAAAGCTGAAGTTATGGATAGATATCTCTAGCCTTCTCACGTAGTCGGAATAAAAGAGACTCCTATAATAAACTGAGAGCCTATACTCCAAAGATCCTGCCGACACTCAGCTGACATCAAGTCTGCTTGAATCGGGTGGATGTCGCGGCATGAAAATAAAATCGGAATCGGAAAAGAAATTGTGTTTGTTGACATCAATGGTCCATCTTTTTCACCAAGAGTTGCATTTAGTGACGTCGTTACATGTGGCCGCGAACCCAAGTCCCTAAGGACCAAAGGGCAGCTCCATCCTGCAAAGCCCGGAGGAGGAAATCTTCTGGGTGCTTTTTTTTTTTTTTTTTTTTTTTTTTTTTTTTTTTTTTTTTTTTTTTTTTTTTTTTTTTTTGTTATTCTCTAAATCAGCTTCAACCGTCGCTCGCCGCTCACTGCCCCCTTCTGACACCTCCGAACCAGAATCTCGCCGTTTGACCTGGTCTTGGTATATAGCTTCCAAACCCAACTGATCAGCCCCTTGAGCAAGGGGGAAATTGGATTGCGTAACCATCTCATGAAACTGGTCCATACGTTTGTGGCGAAGGAGACTTCCATCGTCGGTGTTGGTTTAACCGTTGCGAACAGGCATCTGGGGTGGTGGGGAGTTTGAAGAAGACCATATCGCTATAATTTTCTGTAAACGAAGATGCAATTCCTGTATATACACGAACTGCGCCAGAACCAATCCTCTTATCTCCGGTGTTTCTATACAAATCAAATTACCACTCACATCGCATTCACACTGCAATAAAACCCCGTACATCCTAGTCGGTCATCGGGAAGGTGGTTCCGTGGAGACGTGGGGTTGAAGTTCTTAGGCGCGAGGATTTGTCTTTTTGCCAAATAGGGTTGCTTTTGACAGCCTTCGCTGATATGGGACGAATTGCTACAAATTATGTCTATTTCACGCAAACGTGGTGATCTCGAATCGTATACTTTGGGTTATCGGAAGAAACGAACGAGAGGTATAGCTGTGTTTAATATGCTCGGCTGCCCGCCTAGTGTGTACTTCCTCACACACATTTATTCACCAATCTACCGCACCGAAATTTTATTCCCATCTAATTAGAGTACAAAAAAAAAAAAATACAATCCTATTTTCGTTCATGTTTTGGATGACCAATTCTATGGCGTAAATTTTTGTCTACTAATTACATGTACATCGAGATGCCTTCAGTACAGAACCTCACGGAGCTCATCCAAAAACATCTGGCGATATCCCATCACCCAGTCATAGGGAATGCATGTATCATTGGTCCTGGTTGTGAGTTTCTTGACCCACTGACATTGTGAAATCAACGGTTTAAAGTCTAGCTCGGCAATTTTCACCGTAAATGTTATGACCCCGGTAGGATAGCCATTCGCATATTGAGAAATATCTACATGTTCAATGTCATTAGCGTCGGCGGCCCTTCCTCTGTAGTTGGTGACTGGCATTACAAAGTAGTTTTTGTAATAGGAATTGCTGTTGATCAAGCTCCCAGAGAGGATGATTGCATATTGTTTACGATCCTCCGGGTATGACAAGCGCACTTGGGCTAAACGACCGGCAAGGAAGGTTGATTGTTGATATTGATCTTCTCTTTAAATAGAGTGTGGCCCGGGAATCAAACAAAACATGAGTTAGTATCATGGAAGATTGGGAAATGTCCTGATTTTTTTTATTGAACAAGACCAACACTGCCTGCATCACTTGCCTGTATCCCAGCATTTTTTCGATGCAATCTCTGATATCGTTCGTCGGAAACGACGCTCTCATTCTTTCCAACTGCCTAGCCGGAGAGCCGGGCCGGTGGTAGCCCGCATTGTCTGCCGCACGCCACCGTTCGATCTCGTTAATGGCTGGGATGTAGGTCATGGACGAAATCTTAAGATATCCTTCTACGAACGGATTCCGCAGCGGTACGGCCAGCACATCCTTGCTGTTCGTGCCCGTCGTCACTGGTACGACCAGGCAATGCGTCGGGCAGCTGGTGCACAGTATCAACGCACCGTGATTTCCGTACATAAGCCTCCCGTCGTCCCTGTCGTCCGAGCCCCCAAACCTAAAGTTGTGGAATTCCCCAGGAAACATCCTAGTGCCTGTTACAGGGTTAGCTTCGGTTCGATTGAATGCTTTGGCGTAGCCTCAGACAGTTCAGTGAAGGATATGCTTACTGGGGACTGGGCCGGACATTTATTGAAAAGTATGAGGGGCGACGAGGAGTTGCTTTGAAGGAAAAAAAATTCATAGTTTTAAAACTGTTCTCCTTTTTATCTCTGTCGAAATACCGCAGCAGACGCCGCAGCAACATGATGCAATGCGGAGGGCCAAATCTCTCGGCATGCATTGTCGTCGATGTAATATATATGCGGATGGTTTAGCGCATGATTGGACTTTGGAAATGATTAATCCCCAATGTTTCATGGAAAACTCATTACTCGCTTGTTACCTCACTGCGTTTCTTTGTTGAAGCATTTTGTTTAGTCGGCACCTTGGTCGGCACCTTGGTCGGCTCAGGCATGAAACGGATCAACCTACAACTCGTGGTAACCAAATTTTGATGTCCGTCACGACGGGATATTAAAAATTTCATATAATTGGTTGAACCTTAATCTGACACCAACCTCTTATATTGTTGACTACAAACTACTATTTCTATTTATATATTTTAGGTGAGAAGAAAAGATTAAATTACTTGAAAATTTTTAATAAAGGTAATCTAATATCTTATTTAAATATTCTTTTTTAAGAATAACTAAAAGATTATATATATAAATATCTAGATTTTACTATAATGGTTTGTCTGAAGAGCAAGTAGATGCAGCCCAAGGATTCTTTGATGTCAGACAAGGAACTATCTGGAGTGACCATGATAAGAAAGAAGATAAAGAAGACATCTTGGTCAAAGCACTACAAGGACTCCTCCAAGAACAAGAGAGATCTGAAGAAAGAAGGCCAGCCAAAGAAGGGAAGAAATACCCAGGATAGAAATATACTATAACTTTCATTCTCCTCTCCTCTCCCTAAAGAAAAAACACAAGAATGCCTGCTACTCACTGCCAAATAGCTTGCTATAGCCAGTCTCTTCTAAGTCAGATTAACTACCTCTTTGGATATATTCAGATCACTATTTAAAAAAGAAACTACTAGTTTCTTTAAGAGGAAGTGACTAAGTCTGGAAGTATTCAGGTGGGCCTAAAGTAGCTTGAAGAGATACTTATAGGTTCAAGAGGTCTTGAAGGATTTCTAGAGAAAAATAAGCTATACTTTATTTAAGCAGAAGATAGAGATATTTATATAGATCTGAAGAAGAATCTGGAAGGATCTTAGAAATAAAAGAGAAAAGTCAAGAAATAGGTTCTCAGTAAAGATGACTAATAGAATTCTACAATATTCCAAAAGGTTCTATGACTAGCTAAGACAAAGTACTTAGTGCTAAAAAAGACAAGAATGTTTTAGTAAAGTCTCAGTATCAAAAGAAGATTTCTAAGTATTTAGAAGATACTAGAATATTGTGGAATATTCAAGAAAAGACAAGAAAAGACCAGAGAAAAAGATGTGAAAAAAGAAATTATTATATCTCTCTCTTCTTAAAAATTAATATCTTTATTAAGTTCCTAAGATTATATAAAAATTATTATACTTAACTAAAATTTCTTAAACTTATATAGATGCTACTACAAAGAGTTAGTCACTTTGTATAAGGTGAGAACTAAAGACTTAGTGGTTGGAGGTTCAAACTACTTAGAGGAAAACCCTTATTATCTTGAGTAAGCTTACTAGTAATAATTATACCTATATATAAAAGTACATTAAGCTAGTAAATAGAGATAAAGATATATATTTTTGCTTCAAAGTCTTAAATAAGATCTTGAGTATTCTTAAGATTGATAGTAGTTTTCAAATAGTATTATATTCAGAGTAGCCCATCTTTTTGATCAGATATTTAGATTAGTAATAGTAGAATTACTTATTAAGAATTTTCTCAGCTTTATATTTAATATAGTCTTCAATAATCACAGAGATAAAAGACTTGAGAATTTGATTAAAATAGAGTAGTAACTGGTTTCCAATCTTGAGGTAAGATATATAGAAGACTAGATATACTTATATAGTTTCAGGTAACTTGAGATAATAAGCATTTGCAGAGACTTGTTCTGTAATCTCAAAGGTTCTAATAAACTTAGGTTGGAACTTATTTGATAGACAATTAACTTATAATTATATCTTGAGATTCTTGATTGATAGAAGAACTTAATCATTAGTTAAATATCTTCTTTTAGTATAATTTACATTATACAAATATCTTTTATCACTTTTTATATAGTTTTTAGAGAAAAGATACTAGTAATATAATAATGTATGAGAGTTCTGATAGATATACTGAGTTAGATAGATCTGGGACCTTTGACTGACAATATATTAAAAGGGGCTATAGTATAGAGATAGACTTTTTTAGCATTATGAATGAGTAAGGAGAGTTAGATAAGAGTTAGCTATCTGGTAAGAGAGATGGTGGGCAGAGACTGATGAGCTTTACTGATAAGATAAAAACAGGAGATTGGTCTGAAGATACTTAGAGTAATAAGTCTGAGAAGAGAAGAAAGGTAAGTATAGAGAAAGCTAAAGGGTCATTGTTTGGCAGAACTAATATAAAGGCTGGTAGAGCAGTTACTAGAAGTAGAGTATAACTATTAATAGTAGTATAATAGAGAATCTGAAAAAAAATCCAAATGTGATTACTGAGAGTAAGGCTGAGAAGATAGAGTATACTAAGAAGAAGAACTTAGTAAATAATATAATGGAGCTAATAGTGACCCCATTACTCAAGAAATCAATCTTTGAATTTACTATTACTTTATATCTCTGAGGGTCAGCAGTGATGGCCAAGATAGTCTTGGGACTGATTATAAGTCAGATAGCTAAAACAGTCTCAGTGAAGTTTCTATATAAGTTAGAGAGAGTTGAGATAGGATTTGAGAAGATGGGACTATTGAAGGAGGCTCTGAGAACTGAATTAGTAGTTGATAAAATAGTAGCACCAATAACTCAGTATCTAAAGTGGGATCTGAGAGTAGTTTAGCTTCTAGTGAAAGGAGTATCTATAGTGATAATTATTGAGATAAGAAATTGAGTAGAGGAGACTATATTAAAGTATAGTAATATAATAGATATTGGATTTAGATCTAGGAGAGGATCTTGTTCAGAACTAAGAATATAGATATCAAGCTTTAACTTACTGGGAGAGAAGCTACTAGGAAGGCTAGAGACTGGCATTTAGTTCTATTGTAGAGTACTTTTACTTATAAGATAATAAGGATAAAAGAGAGTGAAAAGGAGGAGGAGGAGAATCTGTTGAAGGCTCTGAAAGAGCTCAGTAGAATAGTAGAATATAGAGTAGTAGTATAGAGGGCTTATAAGGTATCAATATACTTAAAGATAGTAAATGAAAAGCAGATTTATATAGATAAGATGATATAGAAGAAGGTCTAGAGAGGAAAGAGACAGAGAGATCTATTGGTAGATATAAAGAAGAGGTCTATAACTGAGGCTGGAGAGGGCTTGAACAAAGTGAAGATAAGTGTTTAGACTAAGAATAGTGCTGGAGAGCAGAGAGAGAGTATGGCAGAGAGCAGAGAAGTGAGGAGTCAGTGACTTTATAATAATGGTATGCTTGAGATCTGAAAAGAAAAAGAGGAGTATGAGGTGAGAACTGATACTTGAGATAAGAAGATTGTGGAGAATGTGAAGATGAGAGGCATATATAGAGTACCATCTAATGCTCTTTACTATTTAATGCTCTTCACTATTTGACACTCTTTACTATCTGATACTCTTTACTATCTAACACTTTTCACCATCTAATATTCTTTACTATCTAATACTTTTTACTATTTAGATACTATTTATAAAGTAAAGAAAAATAAACTATTAGATTAGATAGATTATCAAACATTATCTTATAGATATTTCACTATTTCTTATTTCAAGTTTATATATATATATATATCTTAATAAGATCTCTTCTCTTATATAACTATCTGATACTCTTGATTATTCAATACTCTTTATTATTAGATGTGCTCTTCACTATCTGATACTCTTTACTATCTAATACTTTTTACTATCTAATACTCTTCACTATCTAATATTCTTCACTATTTAATTCTCTTTACCATCTAATACTCTTCACCATATGATACTCTTCACTATTTAGATACTATTTATAAAGTAAAAAAAAATGAACTATTAGATTAAATAGATCATCAAATATATTCTACAGATATTTTACTATTTCTTATACTAAGTTCACATATATATGAATAGGATCTCTCCTCTTGTATAACTATCTAATACTCTTAACTATCTAATACTCTTTACTATCAGATATACTCTTTACTATCTGATACTCTTTATTATCTGATACTTTTTATTATCTGATACTCTTTACTATCTAATGCTCTTTACCGACATCTTTCACCAGTACCATTCGGATGACACAAGACTCAGGCAACACTTTTTCAACAACATATTCAAGTATTGGTGCTATCAAGATGGCAAGCAACATGCATTCTGGTGAGTGTACTGAGCAGGGGGGCCCCAGTGCCTTTGACTGGCAACATGTGGGGGGGGGTCAAGGTGCTGGTCTTGGCATGCCAAGTGCTTCGATAAGGAGACGTGGGGCCAGAGGGGGTGGCAGAGGAGGTGTAAGGCCACATGGGGGAGAGAGGATGACCTTCGCAGATAAGGTCAGGATGGGGAAGCAGGTGACTGGACTGGATGGCTGGCTGGAGCTGGGGAAGGTAGCTGTTACCTTGAGTGGCAAGGAGGTCCCTCCACTAGAGGGTCAGCATAGTGGGGCTGGAGGTGTAGTGGCTGAGGTAGTGACTGTTGATGGTGGTGTAAAGGCAATCTGGAAAAAATCCAGATGTGACAGCTGATGGGGGACCTGGTCAGGGGAGCGGCGCAAGACCCGGGGACCTGGCTGATGGTGTGATGGGCCTGGTGGTGGCCCCGTTACTCAAAAAGTCTTGATCGGAATTCGCCATCACACTGTGCTTCTGTGGCTTGGCAGTGATGACAAAGATGGTGCTGGGGCTGCTGGCTAGTGAGGTGAAAGGAGCAGCCTCGGTTAAGTTTTTGAAGAAGCTGGAGGCAGTTGAGGTGGGGTTTGAAGAGGAGGGTTTGCTACTGGAGGCAGTGGAGAAGGGTGTGGTGATTGGAGGGATTGCGGTACTGATGGCGAGGTGTATGCATTGGGATCTCTAAGTGATTCATCTGGTGGTGGCGGACTTGCTGATGGTGAAAAAGGAGGAGGCAAGGAGGCTGATCACAGATGTGGTGAAGGAGTATGGTGAGGTGATCGATATTGGGTTTAGGGTATGGGAGGGGACTGAGCTCTGGACAGGTGATGTGGACGTCAGGCTGAGGCTGTTTGGGATGGAGAATACTGGGAAGGCTAGGGACTGGCCAGTGGCATTGAAGTGGGGCCCAGTGGAGTACAAGGTTTCAAGGGTGAAGGGGTCTGAGGAAGAGGAGGAGGACCTACTGGAGGCACTTGAGGACTTGGCAGGGGCTGTGGAGAGGAGGTACAGGGCTTGGAGGGCTTACGAGGCTAGGACGGTAGTGGAGGTGATTGAGGGCAAGAAGGTGCGAATGGACAAGGTGCTCTGAGAGAAGGCGAAGGAGAGACAGCTGCAGAAGGATTTACTGGCCAGTTTGGATGGGAGACCAAGGGCCAGGGCTATGGAGGAGGGTTCTGGAGCAGGTGCTAGTATCTGGGCAGAGGCTGGGCAGCAAGGGGGGAAGTCAAAGGAGAGTGGGGGACAGGAGCTGGAGGAGGCAGTAGTGGACATGGCAATGGTGGATGATAACCTGATCCAGTATGGTGTTCCCGAGGTGGGTGAAGGAGAGTTGGAGGATGTGTCAGAGGATGGTTGGGATGAGTTTGTGCGAGCTGAGGAGAGGAAGGAAGGAGAGGCAGATTTGGCGCAGGTAGCTGAGGTAGTTGGGGGGGAGAAGTGGCTGTTGAGGGCACTCCAGAATGTGGCGGCAGAGGAACTGGGAGAGATCGACTTCCGGGTGATAAGTGAGGAATTCTGGGGGCGAGTGCTGCAAGGAGAGGAGGTCATGAGGAAGCTGAGAGATGAGATGATGGTGGCTCTCTTAGAGGCGGAGGAGTATGAGGTCACCGAGGCGAGGGAGGCAACACTCTTGAGTATTGCTAATAAGAGGGCAGCTTATCTGTGGGGGCCATGGAAGGGACTGGAAAAGTGGCAGGTGGTGTGTGAGGAACACTGGGCATCAATAGAGATAGTGGATGGTGAGGACTGTACAGAATTGTTGGCAGCTCTGGAAGAACAGCAGAATGTGGAGGATGAGATTGCGGCAGAACAGAACCTGGATCTGACTGGAGAGGAAGTGAGCATGGAACTATAGATGTGGGAAAGCAACAATAACAATATTTCACTATGAATAGTACAACCAACATTTTTTCTATGAATGTCAATGGGCTTAGAGGGACTGGGAGGTGACACAGGATTTTTGGATGGCTGAAGAAACTGGAGGCAGATCTCTTCTTACTTCAAGATGTATGGTGTGAGGGGGAGGAAGATGTACTGGAATGGACAAGAGAGTGGGGTGGGGAGGCAGTTTGGCAGGATAAAGTGGGAATCCTGGTTAGGAAGGGGAAAGGGGACATTGTGGACACTGGACATTGGGGTAGTAGATTAGTGTGGGGGATATGGCGGAGGCCTGGATGGAACTTGGTTGTGGTGGGATCTTGTTACTGCCCAGCTGAAAGGGGGACCCGAGTGGCATGGATTGGAGATCTGTGGGATTCTGGGCTCTTGGTGGAGGCTGGGGTAGATTGTCTGGGAGGTGATTTTAATATGGTACGGGAGAGTAGACTGGACAGAACTGATGGGGGACAGGGTATGGCAGGAAGGAGTGGGGGATTAGAGGAATGGGAAGAGGTGGAAAGACTCAGCTCACTGGTAGATGCTATGCAACTTCAGGATGGGGATTGGCATCTGTATACTCACTGGGTGGGAGGACTTGGTACTAGGATTGATTGGATTCTGACTGCTGAGTGTTGGGGCACTGCAGTTTGGGAGATAATGGAGGTCGAGTGGTGCCCTTGGTCAGATCACTGGGGTATTTGGGGAGGTAGGAGGTTTGGAGGGAGCAGAGAGGGGCCAGGACATTGGTGTCTGAACTCTTCATTACTGGATGAGATGGACCTGTGGAATGTGTGGGTGGTAGAGGTACGAACTAAGGTTAATAATTGGAGGTGTGCCAGGATGAGGATTGGAGATAGGTGGCGTCGATTGAAATCTGAAGCTCAGAGGTACTGGGGGGAAGTGGGGAAGGAGAGAGGTGCTCAGCAGAGGAGATGAGTCCGATGGGCATCTAGGAGACTAGAAAGATTACTCCTGAACTGGGCTGGGGTATTAGAAGAGGAGGAGTTATTGGACTGGAAGGCTAAGCAGGCTAAGCTGGAAGTGGTGGAACTGCAGGATCTGTTGAGGAAGGAGAAAGCGATGCAGGCTCAGGCTATGGCAGCAAGATTACGGTGGTAGGGATTGGAAGAAGGTGAAAGGCCCACAAGGTTTCTGTCCCATCTTCTTCATACTAGGAGAGCACAACACTGGTGGGAAGGAGTCCTTAATGATGAGGGAGAGATGGTATTAGGTGTGCAGGGAATCCTGGGCCAACTGAGCACCTGATGGAGTAACCTCTGGAGTGAAGAGGAGGGAGGGGAGGGGGTATAGGATATTGAGTGGCATCTCGAAGAGTGGCATCTGAATCCTGCAGCAGGGTTGGGAGATCTTGGCCAACCAGTTTTGAGAGAGGAGATCCTTCAAGTTCTGGCATCAACAACCCTGGGAATGGCACCTGGGGAGGATGGTTTACCTTGGGACTTTTGGAAGCATATGGCATTAGTAGAAGAGGTTCTGGAGGAGATGTTGCTGATGTGTGATGCCATCATCAGTAATGGGGAGTGGATTGGGGGGCAGCAGTTGGGGCTAGTATCTCTGCTGTACAAGGACAAAGAGCGTAAGGAGGACTGGAAGAATTGGAGGCCAATTATGCTGCTAGATATGGACTGCAAGTTGGTCACCAAAGTCCTGGTAGTGAGACTACAGGGGGTGGCTCAACAGATGCTAGGGAAGGAGCAGAGAGACTTTGTTGGGGGCCGACTGATCCGAGATAGCATGGCATGGGTTCACGGTGTCATTGAAGGCGCTAGGGCTACAGGTGTAGATGGCTGCTTGGTTTTCCTGGACCAAGAGAAGGCCTATAATAGGGTTCAGAGAGTATGGTTAGAGAAGGTACTGGAGCGCATTGGGGTACCGGTGGGCATGTGTCGGTCCCTTATTAGACTACTGGAAGAGAGTAGGGCTGTAATTCTGGCGAATAGACATAGAGGGGCTTCCTTCCCCTTGGGGAGGGGGGTGCCTCAGGGGGATCCACTGTCACCTATTCTCTATGCCTTTGCCCTGGAGCCATTGTTGGATCGGATATGGCACAGAGTTGGTGGACTGAATATCTTGGGCATCAATTGGAAGGTGGGGGCCTTTGCAGATGATATGGTGGTTGGATTGGGCTTGGTGGTGGATGTGGCCATGCTCAAGAAGACAGTTGAGTAGTATGAAAGATACGCTGGAGCGAAACTCAACTGGCACAAGTGTGAGACAATGGTCCTTGGGGAAGGAGTTATAGGGGGGGACGTCATTAGAACAATTGTCCTGGCTGAAGGAGTGGTATGGTACTTGGGTATCTATTTCTCAGTATATGGCTCTTTACTTCCCAAGGAGTGGTAGGAGAGCAAGCTGGTAGAATGGGGGAAAGTACTGACAAGCTGGGGTGGGAGACAGGTGTCGCTGGCGGGAAGGGTAACTGTTCTGAATATGTATTGGATGCCAAAGCTTTGGTATTTGGGCTACCACTTGGACTTCCCTAAGTGGGTGGTTAAAAAGCTTCTCAAGATGGCTTGCTCTTGGCTCTGGGCTGGGCGCTGGAGTCAGATTGGCTGGGAGGTACTAGCACTCCCTGTGGATTGTGGAGGACTTGGCCTGGTGGATTTTCCCAAGAGGCTACTCTGTTTGAGGGCATGGTGGATGAAGAGGGCCAGTGAGTTGAGAGGAGGAGAATGGGTGCCCCTTATGTAGCATTTGTGGGAGGCGAGGGTGTCACCACGGGGGGGCACAGGGGATCTACTGTCCTTGGTGGCCTTGGATGGTAGTCAGAGGATGTGATACAAAGGATTCTGGTGGGGAGTGGTAGATGGGGCCCACCACATTGAGATCCATTGGCGAGGTACTGAAGGGGATAAGGACTGGGACCCGGCGATGTGGAGGTGGGACAGACTCTTGTTGGGAGGGAATCTGGCTGAGGACTTCCGCTTAGAGGAGGGTATGGAGTGCCTTAGAGGTCTGGGGCAGGACCTGTGGCCAGAGACCTGGCAAGGGGCTGGAATTGGGGAAAGATGGAACTGAGCAGGCATCTGGTCTTAGATCAAGGTTGTGTCAAGGTGGCTACCACCAAAACTCTGAGTAGCATGGTGGAGGCTGCTACATAGAAATGTGATGCTTAATTTTAGGACTGGTCATCTGGTAGATGGTGGGGTCTTTGATTGTGAGGAGTGTCATAATGTAGGGCAGGAGGGCAGGGTGGTGCAGACTCCTGAACATTGGCTGGAGGAGTGCGAGAGTATGGAGAATTTTTGGAAGGTAGTTGAAGAGAGGTTGGGAGTGTCGGTACCTGACCCTGAGGTGGGTGGGCAGTGGGCAGCGCTGCAGTCGAGGCTGGTGGGGGGGGTGGGGAATGAGTGGCTGACAGTGGGTTGGGCCATTGCAATATAGGTGGAGCTTGCCAAACATTGGCGGAACGTCTTTGAGGAGGGCCCCCAGAGGCCGGTGAGACTGAGGGTAGTGAGGTGGGAGGAGCTGATGCTCGAGCTCTTCAAGGCATGGTGGATTGGTTGAGGCTCCAAGGGGAGGAGACGTAAAGGTCTAGTAAGGAGGATTGTAGAGAAGAGTAGTGGTAGAGTTGTAGTGACGGTAGACGGGGTATCATTTATAGGACTGAGAGTGGGGGGGGGTCTCTGTGGGATAGATTGAGGGTTTAGGTTGTATAAATAATACTATAGACATCGGTTAATAAAAAAAAAAAAAAAAAAAATCTAATGCTCTTTACTGTTCAATACTCTTTACTATCTAATACTCTTTATTATCTAATGTATTTCATCAGTTTGATACTTTACTGCTATTGATCTGAATAGTTATAATAGCTATGGTTTAGACTATAGTATAAGAATATTTATAATATTATCATTTCTATTAATATAGTTGTAATTTTGACAAAGTTGTAATATAGTAGCTATAATAGTTTCACAGTTATATCTTAGTCTTAGTACTTTTTCACATCTTTTCTTTAGTCTTTTCTTATCTTTTCTTGAAAATTCTACTATATTCCAGTATCTTTTGAATGCTTAGAAATCTTCTCTTAGCACCAAGATATCACTAGAACATTCTTATCTTTCCTTGGTATCAAGTATCTTGTCTTAGCTAGTTATAAAACCTTTTGGAACATTATAGAATTCTATTAGTCATCTTTGCCAAGAACCTATTTCTTGACTTTTCTCTTCTTTTTCAGATCTTTCTTTCAGATCCTGCATAAATACCCTTATTCTCTACTTAAATAAAGCTCAGAATATTTTCTCTTAGAATTTCTTTGAGAATACTTAAATCTACAAATATCTCTTTGAGTTACTTTAGGTCTACCAGAATTATCAGAACTTAGCTACTTTCTCTTAAAGAAACTAAAACCATTACACTTGATAGTAGTAGTATCATTATACCTTGCCTTATTAAGAAATCTTATATAAATTCAGAAACTAGTTACAACTAGTCATATAAGTCCAAAATGAGCTATTCTGAAGAACTAGTCTATTATTTAGATCTCTTTACTATAGAAGAAGTAGTTGGTATAGAATTATAAATCAATCTGAAAGATATGATTACCACTATGGTCTACTAGATCTGATAACTTCAAGTACAACTAGAATATCAGAAAATGAGAACTATAGCTATATTATATTCTACTACTATATTAATTAGCTTTAAGCTACTCAAGCTAGATATCTTTAATGATTATTGAGGAGGACTGACTACAGATATATGGACCTTCTAATTAGACCAATACTTTGATCTTATAAGAATAAAAAAAGACATATAAGTCTAATTTGCCACTATACTTTTCTGAGGAAATATAGTCATTTAGTAGTATAATTATATTATAATCACTACTTTCTATTTGAATATAAGAATCCAAGATTAGAAATCTTTCAAGGAAACTCTCTACTAATAGTTCAAGCCTACTAATACTATCAAATTGACCTGAGATAAGCTAGTGAATATCAAGTAACTCAAGTTTATATAAAGCTATAATATATAATTTCTATTAATTCTACTTAAGCTATATATTAACAATAGTTGAAGATGAAAAGATAGACCACTACATCCAAGGCCTAAAAGGAAATATATAAGTCAAGATTAAGCTAGAAGAGCCACAGACCCTCAATAGAGCTATGAGAATTACTAATAGGTTTAATGTTATCATATTTGATAACTAATTTGAACCAAAATACTATAAGAAGAACTATTTTGAGAATCATTATAAGAACTAATCTAAAGTAGTTGACTCAGTCCCAATAGATCTAGATACTATAAATAAAAAAAATATCAGAGTATCTGATAGGCTATATTAGTAATGAGTGGTTTAACTATTGGATGAGTCTTAGTAGTATGAGTAGGTCTAGCTAGATACTGGATATATATATTTGAGAAAGGTAGGAGGATGAGTTTGGAGAAGTATCTATTGAGATAAGAAGAGTTGATGGGGGATATTTTGTTGAAATATTGAAATATCTTAGTTATAGTAACTTGATATATAGTGATACAGCTACAGCCTAACTATATCATCACTATAAACATCATCAATATGTATAAAAATACATAAGCTAATAATAAACAATTGCTGTTTTCTTCTTTATACTCTTTCTAAGTATTTCTAGTACTCCTAAATAAATCAAATTAATTTGAATTATGTAAATCAAATTGAGGATAATTTGAATCAAATCAAATTAGAGATTTTTTAATTTAAATTAAGTTTGAATTAAATTGAGTTTGAATCAAATTAAGATCTAATTCAAATTGTTCAAATTAATTCAATTTGAAATTGAAAGTTAAACTTTGAAATATAATAACTTGATAAAAACATGTCCAAATTTGATGAATTTTAGCTTGTTGGATTTATCTTGATAAGGTAAATTCAGTATAATAAAGATTATTAAATTTGAATATTTTTCTGTCAAGTTATTGAATTTTAAAAATTTAGGTTCAAATTGAAATTCAAATTAAATTGGACCTTGATTTGATTTGAATTGAATTGAATTAGACCTTGATTCAATTCAAATTGAAGTTTTTGAATTGAATTGGATTTAGATCTAATTTCATTCAATTTAATTTATTGAAAACACTAAGTATTCCACAATAAAAGATTATAAGCCCTGCTAGTAAAGTAGATAATAAAGATAATGATACCTCTTTAATATATATACTATATTATGCAAAAATGGCACACTTACCAGATACATCAAATATGAGCTCACTAAGTAGTATAAGCAGAATAGGATCTAGAATAAATACTGGTAGTATAAGTGTGCCTATTATAATAGTTATGACTATAACTACTCCTGCAGTAGCACTAATGACAATAATGATAAATAGGACAATTTCTATCTTTAATAGTAAGAATTATGCCATATAGATATACTATATGAAGAATCTCTTAAAAGAATATAGTTTAGAAGACTACTAGAAGCCATAGGTATAAATAATAAGATATGATACTATGAAGGATTACAGAGTACTAAGAGAGATTATATTCATTCTTTCAAATATACAAATAAAACTCACTATCAATACTATAATAATAAATAAAGCCTAGAAGATCTTATATAATCACTATCAATAAGTATCTATATTAAATAGATTTCATCTAAGTGCAACTATTTAATCTCTGAATAAAGTCTAAGAAAAGTATTTAGGACTATATAAACTATATCAATAAGCTGAAAAATCAAGTGAATTATCTTATATCTATGCTGATAGATAATATTAAGAATGAAGATAAAGTCTTAGCTTTTATATATAAGCTTTCTGAGATATACAACATAGTTGTCTCTACTATGAGAGAATCTAGCAAATTATTAGACTATAAGTACATTATTACAAGTTTTTTAAATAAGAAAATAAGGCTGAGAGGTAATAATGCCAATGAAGATACTGATGAGAAAGCCTTCTATAGAATATATGGATAAGATAAAGATAAACCAAGTAAAGAATAAGAGTAAAATCAGTAGTATAATAGTCAATAAGCCAAATTTGATAGTAAATACTTCTATTATAATAAGTATGAATATTATGAGTAAGACTGCAACTACAAGAGAAGAAAAAAGGTGAGTAATATAGACAAGTGAATATTATAAATACTAATAACAATAATGAAAGTAATAGAGACAGTAGAGATCTGTTCTTTATAGAAGTAGTAATCTATTTATATATAGAGGGAGATTTAGAAGTAAATTCAGGAAATACTTTTATACTGATAAAAAATATTAATATAAGCACTGGTACCAATATAAGCTATATATATACCAAGTGTTTATATATATAGCAAAGAAGTCTGGCTTATAAATTCTGATATAATATAGTATATAACAATATACAACAAGTGGTTCTCTATATATAAGAAGTTTGAGTATCTTATATCTATCAAATTGAGAGATAATAATGTTATCTATACTCAAGGTAAGGGTAATATCAGTATATCTATATAAAAAAGTTAATAAACTCTTAAGCATCTTCATAGATATACTATATGATCTAGATATAGATAAGAATCTCTTCTCAATAGACTGGATAATAGCTTGAAAAGATAAAGGAGTAAATATATAATTGAACAATATAATAGTAATTAATCTAAAGAACAATAAAAAGCTAATATATATATTAAAAAGAGGGAACCTATATATAATTAATGATATATTAAGTGATATATCATCTATATATTTTGCTATAATTAGAGAGAATCTCTGGTATATATGTATGATATAAATGCTTAGGATACATCAGCAAGATAAGCTTAAAACAGATGATAAGAAGTAGTTTAGTAAGAGAATTACTGGACTATATATCTCTGAATTTCTTTTGCAATAAATATATAGCAAATAAGACTTTCTAGTAATTTTTTTAGGAATAGATAAAGTGAGTAGCTAGTATTCTCAATATGATATATATAGATATCTATAACTCTATATATACTTTAATATACTTAGAGAAGAGATACTTTATTATCTTTATTGATAATTATTTTTACAAAGTCTATATATATTTCTTTATAATAAAAAATGAGATATTTGAAAATTTCAAAAATTCAAGACAACTATGAAGAATGAAATAAGACATAAGATATAGACTCTATACTCAGATAATGGTAAAAAATATATCAATAAAGCCTTTAGATACTTCTTGAAGAAGTATAGTATCTAGTACTCTATAATAACTCTCTATATACTTGAACAGAACAGTATGGTAGAATACTTTAATCAAATAGTAGTAAAGATAGCTTAAATGATAATGAATATGGCTGGCTTACTGTACTCCTTATGGGCCAAAGCAGTAAATATAGTAATATATATCCAAAACCATTATATTTCTCAAGGCCTAAGCAAGAATTCTGATAGATCTAACAGATCTAATAATTATTAATTTAGGAAAAATCAATAATCTAGAAATAATCAATAATTCAGAAATGATAGTAATCTTACTTCTGAGAAATTATAGAGTAGAGCTAAGCCAGATATTAGATATTCAGAAATAAGACTTAAATTCTGAATAAAGATAGTAATAAAGGCAAATTTAAGCCTAAGGTAGATAAGTATATATTTTTTAGATATATGTATACAATTAAGTAGTATATAGATTATAAAATCCACAGAAGTATTATATAGTTATCTCTTATAATATTCAGTTCAATGAGACCAAAAAGCAGGAAATTTACATGAAAATTTCTGTCTCAATCAATTCAATAGTATAGTAAAGACATCTCTAATACCTATATCAATACTAGCACAACTCATACATATACCAATGAGGCTATCAGAGCTAAGAATTACAGAAATTATAGACAAGAATAATAATGAGAATACCTCTTTAAAAGGTAAAAAAAAGTACAAATCTAGACTACAAAATAAAGTTAAAGTAGATTTAAAAGATTATTGGGACCAGTTTAAGATATATTATCACAGACATTATGTAAACTATATCTGTAAGTATATATATAGTAATAACTAGTGAGCCAGCACACTATAATGAAGTTATATACTCAGATAATAAGAAAGAGTAGAAAAAAACTATAGATAAGAAATATAATTTACTCATTGAGAATAATATCTGGAATCTAGTCTTTCTTTCAGTAAATTGATAAGCTATAGGATCCCACTAAATATATAAAATTAAACATAATAGTAATAGTAATATAGAGTAGTATAAGACTTGATTTATAGCAAAGAAATATTTATAAGGATATAATATAGACTATGATGAGATCTTCTTCCTAGTATTCAAGCTTACTTTACTTAAAATACTTCTTGTGAGCAAAGCTAAATATAACTGTGAAATCTACTAAATAGATATTAAGACAGTCTTCTTAAATGGTAACATAGATATAGAGCTATATATCTATTAATTATAAAGATATAAACTATATAATAATAAGTAAAAGAGCTCATATATAAGTTATATAAAAGTCTTTATGATATCAAACAAGTAGCAAGACTGTAAAACTGAAAAATTGACAAATACCTCTTAGGTAATAGATTTAAGTATTGTAAGATCAATATATATATATACACCTAATATATATTCTCAGAAATGATATATCTAGAAATTTGAGTGAACAATATTATTCTAGTCAGGATAATAAGTGAGATTAATAATGTAAAGATAATATTATACTAGGAATTTAAGATGACAGATATGACTAATATATCTTATCTTCTTGGAATATTAATTATATATATATATAATAGGTATGAGTATACTATATATCTATTATAAGCTATATATATTTAGACTATACTTGAACAATTTAGCATAAGTAAATACAAGCCTATCAGGGGGGGTGGGGAAGGAATGGTTGACATTGGGCTGGGCTTTGGCTATTTGAGTAGGGCTGGCCAGTCACTAGTTATTTGTTTTTGAGGATGGGAGGACACTTGGCTCAGAGGTCAGGCTGCTGAGGTAGCGTAGCCTTATGGAAGGCACCTTGATGGGTTGGTGGCTTGGCTGGGAGTTGCAAGGGGGTCAAAGACGTCATTTGATAGAGAAAATCTGTAGACAGAGTAGGGGGAGGGTTAGAGTTGCGGGTGAGAAAGTGGTCTTTGTTTGTATAAGAGGGGGGAGTGGTACCCCTATGGGGATTGGGTAGTGGGAGGGTATCCTGTAAACTTATTAATAGATGGGTAATAAATAGCAGAGTCCAAGTGACTATAAAAAAAAAAAAAAAAAAAAAAAAAAAAA
>RBNI01001638.1:0-21525 GCA_003990745.1 Jimgerdemannia flammicorona | reverse complement strand
ACAACCATCGAGAGTGATCAATTGCATAGCATCTTTGGCCTCCTCAAGCATGATTTATATTTGCCAAGTGCCGATACTATTCGCAAAGATGTCCTGGAGGCCTATAGGAAGGAGCACGACAATCTCCGCCAGACACTTCAGGTAAAATAAAGGCAGCACCATGACCTTTGCAAGCTGAATTATATAAAAGAGCTCACCAAATTAACCTTACATTCAATAAGCAGAATTCGGCAGGCAAAATTTCGTTTACGATCGACACATGGACATCCCCCAATGCAATTTCGTTTCTGGGCATTACCGGTCATTGGATTGACCTCGATTGGCAGCTTAAATCTCTCACCCTTGACTTTGTCAAACTTGCTGGCCCTCATTCTGGAGACAACATCGCAGATGCTTTTATTAGTTGTATCCGGGAGCTTGGGATCACAACCAAGGTAAAAAAAGGGGAGACTTGCCGTCAGGTCGGCGTTTTGAGGGAGGTTCTTAAACAAAACAGATTTTGTTGGTTATTTATTTTCGCATAATTCGCCAACCAAATATTTCAAGTACAGATTTTGGCCATTATGATGGACAATGCCACAAACAACTCAACATTTTTCCAAGTTTTAGCGACCAGCCTCAAACAGGAAAATGTGGCCTTTGGTGCAGAAAGCTGCCATGTGCAATGCCAGGCCCACATACTGAACCTCGCTGTTCAGGACTATCTTACGCACGTAGACAAAACATCCGAGAGAGGAGGGGCCCTGAGTATAATTTCCAAGCTGTGTAAACTGGTTGTGTCGGTCCGATCGTCCCCACAACGACGAGACAAATTCGCTGCGCAGTGTAGGGCAATCAGTTTAGCCCCAAAAGAGCTTATATTGGACATCTGTACATGTTGGAACTCAACATTTGCAATGATCCAGTGCACGCTGGAGTTTGCTGTGGTATGCATTCTTTTTTTCTTCAGTCAGCTGAAGCAACTGTTTCAGATGATAGAAGATTTATTTAAAGGAAAAAAAAAAAAAAAAAAAAAGCCAATAGATTCAACGATGGCTGCCGACAAGGAAATACGGGCCGAGGCTCTAGGTGAAGGCGAGTGAGACATACTTAGGAATGTTGTCAGAGTTTTGGAAGTAAGTGGTGGTTGCTCTGGCTCCACACTTGTTTTGTCTGCCTCCGCACAATGCAACACCTCACCACATATAACTGCCAGTGTTTCGACGATTGTACAAAGGATATAGTCAAACAAACGACCCCAACAATAAGCTCTGCAATACCAGTATACAACCTTCTGATTATTGACTGGCTAGAGGACAAGCTCGAGGACAGGCTAGAGGGTTGTAGTGATTTACAGTTAAGCCCGGATCAGAGAGATGTCATGGAGGTTGCTCTAAGTAAGCTCAGAAAATACTACTCCTAAACAGATACTGCCATATATTCAATCAGTACAGGTATGTCGATGTCAGCATATGGCTGTTGCTCCTTCCAAAATAGAGGAAACCCCGTAAAAACTCACTCTCCTTTTCTTCGAACAGTGCTGGACTCATGCTTAAAGCTACAATACCATAAAGATCAGAGCTGGGAGCAGCACTTCATTGAGAGAACCAAGCAGGTCATAATCAAAGTATACTAGAAAAACTATACACTACTGCAAGGTTCTGGCTGAAGTCCAGATGAATATTCTGAGGGATCCCTCCTGTCCTATATTTACTTTAGCAGAAAGAGGAAGAGGAAGCTATCAGTAGAAGAGCTGCTGTCAATAGACAAACTTACCATTTACCTCGCCAGTGACCACGTGGTCCTGCTGGAGGGTACGGAGGTGCTCAACTGGTAGAAGGTAGGTTATCAGGCAGGTATTGGGCCAATTTAACCCACCAATCTAACCACTGCTCTACTCACTGGGGCATGCAGCTGCATCAAACAGACTTCTCCAGCCTATGTGGTATGGCTCGGAACTACCTGGCGATTCCTGCCTCCAGTGCTCCCGTTGAGCAGGTGTTCTTAGGTAGGGTAGACCTCATTGCCCCAAAGAGGTATATGCTGAATGCTGAGACAATCTGAGTGTGTATGTATCTGAAGTCTTGGTGGGGCTTGGGCCACTAAAATTTGGTGGGTCTGCGAATAAGTTGGTTGGCCTTGTGGAATATTTAACACCTTTCAAAAATAATAAAAAAGGGAAAAAAAACCTGAGGACTTGGCCCAGAGTTTGCGGCCCAAGTGGGGCAGAGTTGGTAGCAGTGGCAGAGGGAGCACGCAATATTTGTGGCCCTCAGCCAGCAGCAAGGGGTAGCCCCAAGCTGCTAGTGTCTGGGTCAGTGGGCAGGTCAGTAGGCAGGTCAGTGGGCAGGTTGGTGGGCAGGTTGGTGGGTTGGCAGAGGGAGCGCACAAAATTTACAGCCCTCCACTGGCAGCAAGAGGCAGCTCCAAGCCGCAAGTGTCTAGATTAGGGGGATAGGCAGAGGGAGCATGCAAAATTTGCAGCCCTCCACCAGCAGTGAGGGGCAGCCCCAAGCCATTCAGATCAGTGCCCAGGTCAGTGAATGGAGTTGATTGGCAGGTTGGCAGGCATGGGGTCGGTGGAGAGAGTGTGCAAAATTTGCAGCCCTCCACTGGCAGCAAGGGGCAGCCCCAAGCCACAAGTATCTGAGATGGGCGGGGCAGGTGGAGGGAGCATGCAAAATTTGTGGCCCTCTGCCAGTAGTATAGGGGCAGCCCTAAGCCACCAAGGAGTCTGGAGTAGAGGGTGCTTCTGGCAGTCAGAGGGTGCTTCTGGCAGTCGGAGGACATTTCCAGTGGTTGAAGTCGCTGGTTCGGGTCCACAGGCACCCCAGCCCTACACCGCAGTACTGCACTGGCAGCACTACAGAGCAGGGCCAAGGGGCCAGTAGGGCCCTACATAATGGCTAAGCTAGTGCTACATAAGAGGTGTCTGGCCCAACCCCCCCCACATAAGACTGCCCAACCTGTATAAAATGGCTACCTAACCCTCACAAAAGATTGCCTAACTCTTGTGAAAGATTGCCTAACCCTCACAAAAACTGCTCCACCCGCCGGTCCCAGGCCTTGATGAGCCTGTCATCTATTATGAGTACAACGACTATTATGTCTGAGCTCTCCTCAAAGATGACAGTGCCATAGTAGTCATGTGGTTGGAATAGAATGGCCATGTTGGCTGCAAACGAGACCCCAAAACTGTAGGTGAGGTCATACCAGACTCCACCACTATCCTCCCAGGTTGGGCCCTTCCTTTCCAGGACATAAAACATTACTGGAGTAATATTGTTATCTGTGTGTGTGGGCAGAGAAAGGTTGTGCCCGACATATCCTGATGTGATGCAAGCATACAGTTGGGTGAACCCTTGGCCCAGAACCTTATACTGCCAGGCTGTGCTGGTGGATGCCTGCCCTTAGTCCAGCCCTGGGAGCCCCAGCTTGGAAACCTGCCAAAACGGATGGCAACCAGTCAGTCCTTTTTGCATACAGGGGGGCAGAAACCCCCTGGGCTGCAGCACTCCAAAAAAGTGGAGCTCCTTACCTTATATGGCATGCTAAATTGCACCAAGAATGTACATACAGCTGTGCCAAGATCACTACTAAGCTGGCCTGCCATATGCTCTACTAATCTGCTCAAAGAACTCCAGATTATAGCTGCTATCACTGCACAGACCATGTTATGCTCATGCACAGTTTGCTCTTCAATGGCACTTCTAAAGTTCTGATAGGGGTATAGAATCTTGTGCATCTCTGAAATTGTATCAAAAAGAGTATGTCAGTGAAGAGTATGATTTATCTGGGGAGGAGTTAAAAAAAAAAAGAGAGATGAGTGCAGGAGATTTCAGAACTCCAGAACCCACCATTCACCAGTGTTGCAGTATATCCAATTCCCATTCAAACCCCCCCTCCTTGCTTTTTTCGCCTCCTCTTTCCTGCCACCTGGTATTTGACACAATCCTTGCAAATCTCATTGATGTGGCAGCAAAGCTCATCACTATAGAGATTCCTTACCACCATTGTAACTACCTCTCCATGTTCATTAATAAAGATATAGTTCTCTTTATTGTTGGTTACTTCTGCTGGCCAATGGACCCCTTGGTCAAGTATGATTGGCTCTAATTTGAATATAGACCCCCAAGCCTTGATGACGATACTGGTACTGCTCATGCTGAACATCTTGCCCTCGAATTTCTCTATTTGATCAGATACCGGACGTGGTTGAACTTGGGTAACTTTGAACTCTCCTTTTCAATGGAACTGAGTCCTGATCTGAGGGACCAAGATAAGTATGCGGATGGGTTGCATGCAGACAGGTTGCATGTGGGCAGGTTACATGTGGGTGGGTTGCAGGTGGGTTGCATGCAGGCAGGTTGCATGCAGGCAGGTTGCATGTGAGTGGGTTGCATGCAGGCAGGTTGCATGCAGACAGGTTGTGTGCGGATGTGGGTGTTTTTTAGAGGGAGACTACATAAAAAGAAATTAAATAAAACATGGAGATGGGTATTTCAGAAAAAGAGTGTGAGTGAGTGAGTGAGTGAGCTGTATGCTGACGAGTTGCATATCAATGAGTTGCATGTATTGCACAAGATTGCTCACAAAGGCTTGCTTCTGTTCCTTTTGAGACCTCTGCCACATAATGCATTGACTCAATAGCTCAGCTACCAAAGGCATGCCCTGCAATGTCTGCCAGCCTTTCTTCATCTTGATCAGATACTGCGAATAAAGTCAGCAGATCTCATCATAGAGCTGTGGACTCTAAGAAAAGTACAAGGTGAATTGAGTCATGCTGGGGAAGTTTAAATAAATACAAGTAAACAAGTGGCAGTCGAGTAAGCAACCTACATCTACTATTGGCTGTTCCAAAAAGGCTGCTGCATACATAGCTATGAGATCTGTGAATTCTGAGGTCCGAAGGGCCACCATGAGTTGTTGCCAGAATTCTCCCTCATCCCCACCATCGCCATTGCCATTGCTACCACCACTGCTATCACTCCTTTGGCTCTTGATGAGCAGCTTGTGTGCTATTCATATGAGAAAGAATCTAACATTGTCAGCAGAGAGTACATTTCCACCTTGAATACTCCCTCTTTTGATGATCATTATAGGGTGAAAAATGAGTAGACTGGACTAACATATGAAATTAAGGGCTGCTGTTTTGTTTGCTCATGATGCAGCAGAAAAGAACAAAGAAAAAGAACAAAGAAAAAGAACAAAGAAAAGAACAAAAGAAGAGAGGAAGCAAAAGAAAAGGGTGATGTCACCAAAGTGTAGCAGGAAAAAAAAAACAAGAGTGAAATGAACAAAAGAAAGGGTGATGTTACCAAAGATTTCAATCCGGATGGATCAATCCGGATGGACCAATCCAGATGGACCAATCCAGATGGACCAATCCAGATGGATCAATCTGGATGGATCAATCTGGATGGATTAATCTGGATCAATCCAGATCAATCTGGATCAGATCATGAGACTAATCCAAGTTGATTCGAATCCATTACATGATGAATCTGAATCGAATCTCATCCAGATCAACTCCATCCATTTGGAGCACTAGATATAACACTAAATAATACCAGCACTAGCATTTGATATAACACTGAATAATACCAGCACTGGCATTCTGATGTAACATCGAATTATACCAGCACCCTGAATCTGTATAACAATCAGTGCTAACCCTGAAACTTAGCAGTTTTTCCTATCCTTGTATTTTATTTTAGTTATTGGAATTTATATTTAGCTTTATATCTTAGCAACCATTGAATTATATTTTATATAAATACTCCTCTTATTTTCTCTGAAATAAAGTCAGTTCTATCTGGTTCACTTATACACAATCTCTTGTAAGCAATCTAAGAGATAACAAGACAGTTAAAGATAAGAAGTTTGAGGACTATAAGACCTTGAGAAGGCACTCCAATAAGAACTTGCTTATAACAAACTTAAGTTAGTCTAAGAGATATACCTTGAAGAGAATCTGACATATTTGAAGGACTCAGCGACCACTACATGACAACTTGGTATTCATTGGCTGGTGATTCAAGATGAATCCCTCACTTTTAAGCTGAAAAATGAACAACTCTCACAACAACTATCCTGACTACAAGAGTCACCCCTGCAAGAATTCAAGACAAGGACCAGAACAAGCACATATATACTATTGGAGAAAACTTTCCCCTAGAAGAACAACTTCTCAAGATCCTACACCAGAATGAAGGAGTACTTACTACAGACTTCAGAGATATCTACAATCAAGAATCCAAGTACTACTACAAAGTTGACACTAGTGATACCAAGCCTATCTACCAGAAAGCCAGACCTATACCACTTGTCTATAGAGAATAGCTGTAAGCAGAACTCAAGGAAATGGAAGAAGCCGGAATTATCAAGCAAGCTAACAGTCCCTGGGCTTCACCCATTGCCCTTGCCCCAAAGAAAGGAAGCAAGCCTGGAGAGTTTGTACCAAGACTTTGCATTGACTACAGGAAGCTCAATGCCATCACCAAGAAGGATAGACAGCTATCTCTTTCCAATACCATTCAGATTACACAACCTTTGGAGAGCACTTACAACATCATTTTTGAAGAAAAGAGACTAATAACATGGCGACCAACAGGCAACCTGAGGTGCATACTGGGCAGGGTAGCCTAAGTGCTTTTGACTGGCAATAGGTGGGGAGGGGTCCAGGCCTGGGGAGGGATATGAGGGGGCTGCTGGCAGGTGGATGTGGAAGGGGTGGAGGAGGTGGCAGAGGTTCTGGATCTGGGAGGGCGAGCTTCGTGGAGATGGTGAAGGGGAGACAGCAGGCATCAGGGCTGGAGGACTGGCTGAGGAAGGGCAAGGAGAATGAGAAGGGGACAGTACAGGGGGGAGCAGCCCTTAGAAGGGGGGGCAGTAGAGCTGGGAGAGTAGCGGCTGGGGGGAGTGTGACTGCTGATGGTAATGGGACTGTCAATCTGGAAAAAAATCTAGATGTGACAGCTGATGGTGAGGCTGAGTGGCTGAGGCTTAGAAGACAAGGGGACTTGGTGGATGGTGTAATGGGTCTGGCGGTGGCCCCATTGCTCAAAAAATCGATTTCAGCATTCATGGTTACACTGTGTTTCCGGGGCCTAGTGGTGATGGTGAAAATGGTGCTGGGGCTCATCACTAAGCAGGTGGCCGGAGCTATGTCAGTGAAGTTTTTGAAGGGACTGGAGGGAGTGGAGGTGGGTTTTGAGGAGGCAGCGCCATTGGAGGAGGCCCTGAAGGTTGGATTGGTGGTTGGGGAGGTGTGTGTTCCGATGACATGTTGTCTGAAGTGGGATCCCAGAGTGGTCCAACTACTGGTGAAAGGAGTGCTGACAGTAACGGCGATGGAGACAAGAAAGAGGGTTGAGGATTTCATGGCAGAATATGAAGAGGTGGTGGATATCAGATTCTGGGTCTGGGAAAGGACCTCGCTCAGGACTAGTAATATGGATGTGAGGATTTGGCTGGCTGGAAAGGAAGCTACTGGGAAGGCGAGAGACTGGCCTTCGGTAATGGTCTGGGGAGTGATTTTGTATAAGGTGACAAGGGTGAAGGGAAGTGAGGAGGAGGAGGAGGATTTATTGGAAGCGCTGGAAGAGTTGGATGGTGCTGTAGAGAGGCGAGCGAAGGCTTGGGCAGCTTTCGTGGAGTCGACGCACTTGGAGGTGGTGGATGGAAAGCGGATTCGAGTGACCAAGGAGCAGTGGGAAAGAGCTCAGGGGCGTAAGAGATAGAAAGAACTGCTGGCCAAGCTGGATAACAGACTGCTGGGAAATGCGAGCAAGGTGAAGGGCACCGGGGGTGCTGAAGCGAGTGTCTGGGCTGGCGAGGGGGAGGGGAAGGACAACAAGGAGGCAGGGAAGGACAAGAAGAAGGCTAGTAAGGATCTATTTGCTGATGGCATGCTCGAGGTTTGGGAGGAGGACTGGGAGGGTTCCCCTACCCCTACCCCTCTTATCAGGCATGGCCCGGCTTCCCGAAACAGGGCAGAAGAAGATGTACCAATGCAAGGGGCCCAGAGGGTACAATTCGGAGTTCCGGAGGTAGTGTATGGAGGATAGGGGGTGGCAGCTAGTGAGGAGGAACTGGTGGATGTCCCGGAGGTATGGGATGAGTCTGCAAGCGCTGGAGCTGACACCACAATGTTGGAGAGAGGGAGGCCGGTGACTCCAGGGGGGAAGGAGGTGGGGAACTTACTTTGGATATGTCGGATGATGAATAACTTGGTGGTGGAAGAGTTGGGAGAGGTGGACTTGCAAGTGATGAGTGATGAGCATTGTGCAGGGATACTGCAGGGGGATGGAGTAATGAAGGCATTGAAGGCGGAAATTCTGGCAGTGTACCTAGAGGAGAAGGGGTATGAGGTGGATAAGGAGAGGGAGGCAGAGATGGCAGTTGTCGCTGGAGAGAGAGCGGAATACTGTTGGAACAAGTGTCATGGTCTGCAGCTCTGGCAGGAGATATGCATAGAATATCGAGAGAAGTTTGAGGAGAAGGCAGATAGAGAGATGAATGAACTGCTGGCTGGATTGGAGGCTCAGAGGGCAGAAGAGGAGGAGGTGGCTGCAGAATACAATCTGGACACAGCATAGGAGGAGATGAACATGGAGCAGTAGAGATTGATTGACAACATAACATCTTTCATTATGAACAGTACAACCAACATTTTTTCTCTAAATGTGAATGGGTTACGGGGTGCCGCTCAATGTAGGAACATTTTTACTTGGATGAAGGGATTGGAGGTTGATCTCTTCCTCTTGCAGGATGTTAGATGTGAGGATGATTCTGATAAGATAGAGTGGACGAAGGAATGGGGAGGTGTGGCAATCTGGAAAGGCAAGGTTGGGATTTTGGTTTGGAAAGGCAGAGGGGAGATACAGGATGTGAGGAGTTGGGGGGAGAGACTGGTCTGGGGTGAGTGGATTTGTGCAGGCTGGGAGCCAGTTACAGTTGGCTCCTGCTACTGTCCGGCAGTACAGAGTGAGCAGATAGATTGGGTGAAAGGTCTGCAGGAGAGTGGGAGCCTTGTAGAGGCTGGGGTGGATATGCTTGGGGGAGATTTCAATATGGTACGGGACATACTATTGGATAGAACAGATGGAGGACGAGGTGCTGAGGGCAGGAGCAGAGGACTGATGGCATGGGAGGAGGTCAAAAGGCTAAGTGCACTGATAGACGCTAGTCAGGAGTACTGGGGGAATAGGAGGGTATATACACATTGGGCAGGGGGTCTGGGAACAAGAATCGACTGGATTTTGACAGCCAGCTGCTGGGGCCTAGATGTTTGGAAGTCACTGGAGGTAGAATGGTATCTATGGTCGGATCACTGGGGGCTTTTGGGACAGGGGTTCTTTGGGGGAAGTGGGGATGGGCCTGGACATTGGCACCTCAATTCCTCTTTATTAGATGACAAGACCCAGTGGGATGAGTGGGCTAAGGACATTTAGCTGAGGGTGGAGAATTGGCGGCAGGAGGGTGCCTCAGTTGGGGTTCAGTGGTTGAGGATGAAGGAGATGGCCAAGATTTACTGGAGTGAGGCTGGTAAGGAGGCAGGGAAGCAGAGGAGGCATCAAGTACGTTGGGCTTCTACTAGATTGACTAAGCTCCTGGAGGAGTAGGCGAGGGTGAAGATGTTGGAGAGAGAAGAGGATTGGAGATTGATGAGGGCGAAAATAGAGGTTGGGAAACTACAACAGGTGCTGCGGGAAGAGGAAGAGGCAAGGGTACAGAGCTTGGCAGCATGGCTCTGCTGGCAGGATTTGGAGGAAGGGGAGAGGCCTTCCAAGTTTCTTACAAGGGCTCTTAGGGCAAGGCAGATACAACAATGGTGAGAAGAGGTGTTGGACTCAGATGGTATACTGGTGCATAGGGTACAGAACATTCTTGGATTGCTGAAGGAGAGATAGAGTGGATTGTGGAGTGAGGAGGAGGGTGGGGCAGATGCCGCAACTATTGACAGAACATTGGAGGATTGGTACCCACCACAAGTAGAGGGGCTAGGTGATCTGGTGATGCCAGTACAGGAAAATGAGATCCACCAGGTTCTTGCTACAATAACGCCAAGTACGGCTCCTGGAGAGGATGGTCTGCTCTGGGACTTTTGGAAGTGAATGGTTGGAGTCCCAGAGGTGATGGGAGAGATGACAGCAATGTGTGACTTCATTCTACAGACTGAGAGGTGGGTGGGGGAGCAGGACCTTGGGCTGGTGACACTGCTCTATAAAAACAAAGGAAGGCAGGAGGATTGGAAGAACTGGTGGCCGATAATGTTACTAGATATGGACAGAAAGTTGGTGACTAAGGTGGTGGTGGCCAGACTACAGAAGGTAGCCCAGCAAGTTATGGGTGCTGAGCAGAGGGGATTTGTGGGTGGTCGGCTCATCAGGGATGGCACTGCCTGGGTACATGGAGTTATTGAAGGGGCAAGGGCCTGTGGACTAGATGGGCATCTAGTCTTCTTGGATCAGGAGAAGGCCTATGACTGGGTGTGAAGAGTCTGGCTGGTAAAAGTTTTGGATAGGATGGGGGTTCTATCACAATTCCGGTCAGCAATGATCAGCCTACTGGAAGGGAGTAGGGCTGTGCTCATGTGTAATAGCCATAGAGGGGTGGTATTCCCCTTGGGTAGGGGGGTGCCCCAGGGGGACCCACTGTCCCCCATTTTGTATGCTCTTTCCCTGGAACCCCTTATGGATAGAATTAGGCAGAGGATAGGAGGACTCTCTGTCTTTGGCATAGGATGGAAAGTTGGGGCCTTCACAGATGATATGGTGGTTGGTTTGAGTTCGATTGCTGATGTTGAAGAGCTTAAGAAGACTGTAGAGTAGTATGAGGAGAACTCTGGAGCAAAGCTGAATTGGCATAAGTGTGAAACAATGGTGCTTGGCAATGGCCTGGTGGGAGGAGAGGTCATAGGAATGATCGTCCCCACTGGTGAAGCAGTATGGTACTTGGGCATCTATTTGTTGGTCTATGGATCAGTTCTGCCCAGACTTTGGTGGGAGCAGAGAATTGGAATCTGGGAGGAGGCTCTGCGGAGTTGGGGGGGAAGGTGAATTTCTCTGGCAGGAAGGGTCTCAATTTTGAATGTCTACTGGCTGCCAAAGTTGTGGTACCTGGCTTATCATCTGGACTTCCCAGCCTAGGTGGTGAAGAGATTGGTAAAGATGGTAAAGGGATGGATCTGGGCTGGAGGGCAGAGTCAGATTGGTTGGGAGATCTTGTCCCTATCAGTGGCAAGAGGTGGTCTGGGGCTAGTTGACTTCCCAAAATGGTTACACTGCTTGCGGGCATGGTGGCTGAAGAGAGCCGTGGAACTGAGAGGAGGTGGTTGAGTTCCTCTGCTACAGAAGATCTGGGAGAGGCAGTTATCACCAAGGGGCTCAACTGGCGATCTCCTTTCATTGGTTGGGCTTTGGAATACTAAACAACTGTGATATAAAGGATTTTGGTGGGGGATAGCAGAGGGGGTGCACCATATTGGAATTCATTGGCAGGGGAATGAAGGAGAGGAGGATTGGGACCTGGTAATGTGGAGATGGGATCACATACTGCTGGGTGGTGCTCCTTTAATTGAGTTCGACATTGATGATGGAATAGAATGCCAAAGGGGACCAGGCCAGGATCTGTGGCCTAGCAGTTGGCAAGGAGTTGGAATTGGTAAAGAGTGGGACTGGTATAGTGTCTGGACCTGGAGTGCTGCAGTGCGAAAGTAGATGCCACCAAAGTACTGGGTAGTCTGGTGGCACATGCTGCGGAGGAATGTTATGCTCAACTTTCGCTCAGGGCATCTGATCATATGGGATTGCTTCGACTGTGAGGAGTGTTACAATGTAGGGCAGGAGGGGGGCTATATACAGACATCTGAATATTGGCTTAGAGAGTACGAGGTGTTGGGGGACTTTTGGCGGGCAATTAGGGAATGCTTGGGGGTATGATGTAGGAGAGATGAGGCATGGGGGAGGTGGGAGGACTTGAGGGATAGATTGGTAGGAGAGATAGAGAAGGAGTGGATTACTTTGGGCTGGGCATTAGCTATTTGGGTAGGGCTGGCCAGTCACTGGCTATTTGTTTTTGAGGACAGGAGTAGACAGGGCTTGGGGGACTGGTTGTTGCAGTGGCATGGACTTATAGAGGATACCTTAACAGGCTGGTGACTTGATTGGGGGCTGTAGGATAGTTGGAGACACCGCTTAGTAGAGAAAATTTGTGGACAGAGTGGGGGGAGAGTGGGCATAGTTGGTGAAAGGGTGATCTTTATCCATAAGGAGGTGGGGAGGAGTCCCCCTATGGGGATTGGGTAGTGAGTGGTGATGATGTATACTTATTCATAGACTGGTAATAAAGGTGGAGTCCAAGTGACTATAAAAATGAAAAAAAAAAAAAAAAAAAAAAAAAAAAAAAAGAAGGATAGACAGCCCTTGCCAAATATTCAAGAAATCCTTACCACTCTTGGAAATGAAGCCAAATACTACACTACCTTGGATCTGTTCTCAGGCTTTCATCAGATTGGTCTCACTCAAGATACCAGTGAGAAATCAGCCTTCATCACACCTGATGCCACCTATATCTACCTGCAAATGCCATTTGGAATGTACAATGCTCCAGCAAGTTTCCAGCAAATGATAAACAGAGTCTTTAGCAATGAGATTGGAAAATGGCTCTTTGTCTATGTTGATAATGTGATCATCTTCAGCAATATTATATAGGAATATGTCAATTATATACAGCTAGCCCTCAAGAAGCTCAAGGAGCATGATCTTTACATCAAGCCCAAGAAATGTAAGTTTGTAGCTCAAGAAATCACCTATCTAGGACACCTTATCAACCAGACCAGAATCTACACAGACCCTATGAAGATTGAGGCTGTTGCAGCCTACCCAAGATCCAGAACAACCACAGAAGTCTATGCCTTCCTTGGACTGGCCAGCTACTATAGAAGATTCATCAAAGGATACTCTAATATTGCAGCACCTATCTATGAGCTACTGAAGAAGGAAACCAAATTTGAATGGACCAAGGAGTGCTAAGAAACTTTTAATGAACTCAAGACCAGATTAACCCAAGCACCTATCCTCAGAAGACCAGACTAGAACCTAGAATTCATCCTGCAAACAGATGCAAGTGCTATAGGACTTAGAGCAGTCCTAGCTCAGAAGAAAGATAGACATTAATATGTTATCTCCTATGCAAGCCAAGGTACCCACAGAGCAAAACAGAACTACGAGTCATACAAGCTTAAATGTTTAGCAGTAGTTTGGACAGTAGACAAGTTCCACTACTATCTAGCTGAGAAACACTTCACCATTCAAACAGACCATTCTGCTCTTGCCTAGCTATTTCACACTCTGAACCCCAAAGAAATATATGTCAGATGGATCTATAGGCTGCAAGAGTATGACTATACTGTCAAGCACTACTCAGGAAGAACTAACACCAATGCTGATATACTCTCAAGAATACCCCAAAACACCTCCATCAAGACTATTCAACATTAATAAGGAGCTATACTATAGATTAATTAGCTATCTTAGGCAGCAGAAGATGTCCAACCACCTCAAACCTTGGATAATTACTATCATTAACTAGACTTGGAAACAGTTTGAACTAGATAACACTATACTCAGGAAAGGAGGAAAGCTAGTAATATCTGAATACAAGAAGTATCAAGTAATAAAGGAAGTACATGAGCAAGGATATCTAGGAGGAACCAATACATATGATAAGGTAAGAAGAACTATGTAGTGGCCCAAGATAGAAGAAGACCTGTGCCAATTTGTCAAAGAGTGTGATAAGTGCCAAAAACAGAAATAAGATCAGCAAGACCAGGCACCTGAGTCATCAAGAATTGAGTCTATCTCCTTTCACCACATTGCAATGGATATCATTGGGCCACTACCAGTAACACTATCAGGAAACTGCTATATTATAGTTATTGTAGACCTCTTCACCAAATGGATAGAAGCAGGAGTATTACAAGAAGCCAATGTCCTCTCTATAGCTGACTTCCTGTACTGAGAAATCATCTGCCACTATAAGATACCAAAGCAAATCACAACAGACCATGGCACAGAATTTGTTAATGAATTCTATGAGATAATGTATCAGAAATACAAGATCCAGCATATCAAGACCACTGTGTACCACCCTCAAGGAAATGGACAGATAGAGAGAACTAACAAGACCCTCAAGAATATCCTGGTGAAGATCTCAGAGACATATGAGAATTGAGATAACTATCTCCCAACTACCCTCTCTATCCTATGAGATATATGATCACAGAGTACACACTTTACCCTAAGGGAGCTGCTCTTTGGAGAAGAATATTCTGATGGAACCTCAGCCACAAATCTAGACCTAACTTGGAGATGAGTTGATGCAGAAATCTGGAGACTACACCAAATTAGGAAGAAGGCTGAAGATTATATCATCAAGTCACAAGCACTGATAAGGAAGAATGTAGAAAAGAATCACAAGACCCTAGAACTCATCCGAATCGGAGAAAAGGTCCTACTGTATCAAAATATGATAGAAGCCTCATGGTCACCAAAACTGGAGCCCAAATAGGAAGGACCCTTCTACATGCAAGATATGTATCAAGAAAACTACCTTCTGGCTTAGAAAAATCTCAGGGACCATACTGCCTACTACAGTACATAGGAACAGACTCAAGAAGTACTATGAACCTATATAAGAGAAGCAAAATATGATGATTGCCCATGAGGTTTGAGTCCACAAATCATAACAGCATGTCCCATGACCAGCAGGCTATCTGTCTGGACCATTCTCTAAGAGATATGGCACCAGCAACTACTCATCTGTAAGACTTTCAAAGCCAGAGAAGTTCGAACTGTCAACTGATTGGTCAAGATCAGAATCAGGCTCTTGCTCTATATGAAGAGAGCAACCCTTCACCATTATGCCAAAATACAAAGGGAAGATACTAGTCCATAAATACCACTTTTTGACCCCTTGCCAGAGATTATGGGATCAGCAAATTTTTCAGGACTGGACCAATGAATAAGGATACTTGAGAAGATCCTTATTTAGGAGGAAGATATAATAGTAACCCCAGAATGATGACATCAGCATAGGAGACAGCCTTTCCTTACAAGCCACCAGATCAGAGTACAAGAAGATTATATGGTATATGAGATGAGCAATGATGACCAACTGTGAGTCATTGTGACCATAGTATAAGCATCTTGAGAAATATAAAAGAAGGATCAAGGAACTGCAGTAACAGCAACCAACAAGACCCACCAATTCCAAAATAGCTCAAAGACTCACTACAAATAAAATGCCTGCTGCCTGCCAAACCTCAAGATCAAGGAACCACCAAGATACCTCAGTTGAAGAAAGAATATTTCAAGACATCAGAAGAGCCATGAGGACCCACTCAAGAAGGACTCCTAGTGTCAACCTGGGTACTAGTAACCCTTATCACTATATCCTCTACTGCTATGAAATGGAAACAAGAATCACCATTACTACTGAATGCCTCCAAATGTGACAAGAATACAAAATAGGAAATCTCCTCTACTGAGAGTTCTCACAGACCAGTCCTCAAGAGCTACAAGATATCACTCCCATAGATATATGTGAGGTAAGAATAGCTAAAAAGATCTATCAGATCTTCAGACATGCACCATGATTGATCCCCAACTTAGAGTATATTAGAGTCTCAGATTTCAGAGATCTGTCATCTCACCATATCAATGCACTAGAAGCCAGAGTGGCTACAGAAGCCCAGTCCACTATCACCCTCAATAGTGATGAAGTAGAAGACTTCTGGCACCCTATCCTCCAGGACAACCCAGACCAATTCCTGTAAAGATTGATCTCAGTATTCCAAGGCCCAAGTATCCAGGCTAGACCTCCCCAAGACCCCACATTTGTCCCCTATTTTGTGGAAGAGAACCTCATAGACTGGAGAGCCCCAGACCTCCTTCCTACTACCAAATATGATGACATTATCAGTGATGACATTATCCTGCATGACATATGCAAGATGTATGATAAAGCATACAAAGTATGTAAAACACATGATGATGATGATGAATTCACAGACCTCATCTCCTTTGAAGACATCCTGACCTCTAATAATGAAGCCCTCATAGTCCTGAACATTCTGCTCTAAGTCTCTTGGTTATACTGAATAATACCAGTACTGGCATTTGATGTAACACTGAATAATGCCAGCACTGACATTTGATGTAATACTGAATAATGCTAGCACTGGTATTCTGATGTAACACCAAATTATACCAGTACTCTGAACCTATATAACTATTAGTGCTGACCCTGAAACTTAGTAGTTTTTTCTATCCTGGCATTTTATTTTAGTTATTGGAATTTATATTTAGCTTTATATCTTAGCAACCATTGAATTATATTTTATATAAATACTCCTCTTATTTCCTCTGAAATAAAGTCAGTTCTATCCAGTTCACTTATATACAATCTCTTGCAAGCAATCTAAGAGATAACAAGATAGTTAAAGATAAGAAGTTTGAGGACTATAAGATCTTGAGAAGGTACTTTAATAAGAACTTACTTATAACAAACTTGAGTTAGTCTAAGAGATATACCTTGAAGAGAATCTGGCATATTTGAAGGACTCAGTGACTACTACATAACAATATATACTGGATTTGTCAAAATTGATAACTCAACTGTATATTGATTAATTTTATCAAGCTATCAGAATCTCATTCAGGTGAAAATCTTATTGGTATCTTTATAAACTATATTTGAGATTTTGATATATAGATAAAGATATATATATAGAGAATAAGTCTTTTAAAAAGATTATATTTTAAAAAGGTTAGATTTTCAAAAAAAAATTCAGATTTTTAAAAAAGATCAGGTTTTTAAAAAAGGTCTGATTTTTAAAAAAGATTGGGTTTTTAAAAAAGATTGAGTTTTTGAAAAAGGTTGGATTTTCAAAAAAGATTAGATTTTCAAAAATGGTCAGGTTTTTGAAAAAGGTCAGGTTTTTAAAAAAGAGTAAAAGGTTATCTTATATTTGAATTATTGATTTTTCACTCTAGATATTAACTATAATAATAGATAATATATCTAACAATACTATGTTTTTTCAAATAATTGAGATAGTATTAGGACAACCATCAGCAGTCTTTCTAGCCTTAGTTCCTCATGAAGCCCAAGCCTCTATAGCCAAGTGGCTCAACTCTACCAACTTTCACCATACCAGGACCAAGACCACATTATACTACCAATTCCAGAATAGTAAGGCCTGCCATATTCTTAAAGAAGAAGCAAGAGAAACCCTTCATCAACTACCTGACCCCGAATCAGAAGCAGGCCCTGCTACTGCTCTACCTGAATCTGAAACCAACACTGAACCAGAACTTGACTTTGAATTAAGTCCATCTGAAATCAGATATACAACTGATTCTATCTATTTTGATGCTGAGCAAACTCAATTACACAAAGACCAAACCAAAGAGAAGGAGGAGTATCTCAGTAAATTCAATCCCAGATATATCACTGAAGGAGACATACCTCCATCAGGACAGAATACACTGACACAGCAACAAACAGCTATCTATTGAGCCCTTACTCCAGACCCACAACTACTACTCCAGTAACTTACACAGACCCAAAGAACCCCATCACACTCTGCACCAGTACCTCAAGTAGTACTAGTAATACCACTACCAGTAGTCCAACTACCTCCAGTAAACAATATGGCAAACCAACAGATTCCAGACCTCACAGCCCAGATAGCTATAATGGCAGCAACCATTACTGCCCTAGCTGAACAGACCTGACCTACCAAAAATCTGAGCCTACCTACCTTCAATGGTACTATACAAGAAGTCCAAAGCTTCATTAGTGTAGTTGATACCAACTTCGAAGCCAATCAATGGACCAATGAGTGAGTTGCTGACTGCCTTCTGATAAACAATCAAGACTACACTCTGGAACAACTCTTTGCTACCACCACAGCCTATGTCCGCTGAGTTGTTACATTCTTCCGAGGACCTGCTGAAGAATGGTGGTGAATCCTTTCTGAAAAACCCCTCACATGGGACACCTGACCTGCAGTAGTTGCTCAAAATGCAACAAATAATACCTTAGAATATGGAGCCCATCCTGCAGCCCCTAGACTCAAAAACTCATGATTGCTCAATATCATAGTGAAACTATGATTGCTGAATCCTGAGTAAAACTCTGCAACCTCAAATTCGATATACATGGCAAGGAAGAATTCGAAACTTTCTGTACAAAACTCAAGTCACTCCTGAACACTGTTGGCCTAGGATATATTGCCAATGATGAAGCATAAAATAGTATAAGAGCAGACCATTTATTCGATACCCTACCTGAATGGCTTACTAGAAAATCTGAGAACAAGACCATCTAGTTAGTTGTGATCACCAACAATAGTGCCTGGTAAGAATCAAGACTATGGTCAAATAAATCCTAACAGCTGGACCAATTCTGCCCTAAAGACAATTCAACAATAAGGAAAAGACTTGGACCAAGAAAGAAGAACCCAAGCATGAAGTATCCCAAGTCTCTTCCACATCCACCTCTTAGACACCCAGAAATCATGAACCCACCCAGCCAAGTACCTTCAAGAAACTCACTGAAGGTGAAAGGAATGAACTTCGAAGAAGTGGAGTATACTTCTATTGCCGAAAGACAGGACATATGGCCAGTGCCTACCTGAACTGAAAACCCTGAACAGCAACATGAGCAATTGTACTACGAGCATGCCACTTTCTGAGAAAAATGGACCTTACTAGACTTTTGATCTTCCAAATGGTGTAACAATACTAGAACAAATTAGAAGGCCCCGATGAGAATGTCAAAAGCTAAGAAGGGGAGAGTTATAAGCGCACAACCTCCAAGTCACCAAAATTACATATCATCCTTAGAACTAATTTGGAAACCACATATGAGACTACAAAACAAGTTACTAAAGAGATCATATAGTTACACAAAATATACCAACAAGCATGAGAACCTACTGCCAAGATACAAGAATACTAGAAGAAGTACTATAACCATAAGACCAACTCTGAACTACTATAACTAGTTTGGTGTACTGTACTATTATAAAAGGAAACCAAAAGTACCAAACTCAAATTGAGATAAGAAGAACCCTATCTCATCTATTAAAAGGTTCATAAACTGTACTTATCAACTCAAGACCAGGATATACCACAACTATATAAGACCTCATTACTTAGCAGAAGCAAAATACATTTGAACAACTCTGTTTGCTCTATCTGTGTCATCTCCATTAGAGAGTGACAGATGCTTCATCTGAACTCAAGAAAGCTGACATCATTGAAACCAATCTCAAGCCATCCACATGACAGATATTACTACTAGAAATTGCCTTAGATTATAGAAAATATCATTTCTGAGAGATTCAAACCCCCAGCCATGACATTGGGAGCCCTCGCCCTAGACAAGGATGGCCAGTCCTTGCAAATGCACCAGCAGGCCAAAAAAAAAAAGAGAACCAAGACTTGTTATCCTTGTACAACTACTGCAACCAAGAACAGTTGGACATGGACAGGAAGATGGTGACTAAGGTGATTGTCACAAGGCTGCAGAGAGTTGCCCAACAGGTGCTGGGGGAGGAGCAGCGGGGCTTTGTTGGGGGCAGACTTATAAGAGATGGGATGGCGTGGGTTCATGGTGTGATTGAAGGGGCCTGGGCCTGTGGCCTGGATGGAAGGTTGGTCTTTTTGGATCAGGAGAAGGCCTACGACCATGTACAGCGGGTGTGGCTGGGCAAGGTATTGGACCGTATTGGGGTTCCCCCTAGGTTTAGGACCTCTATGTTGAGTCTGCTGGAGAGCAGTCGGGCAGCTCTGATGTGTAATGGTCACCATGGGAGGGCATTTTCCTTGGGAAGAGGAGTTCCGCAGGGGGACCCTCTGTCTTCTATTCTTTATGCCCTTTCGCTGGAGCCTTTGATGGATAGGATTTGCAGGAAGGTGGCAGGGCTCTCGATATATGGTATAGTGTAGAAGGTGGGGGCCTTTGCTGATGATATGGTGGTTGGACTTGGGACGGTGGCAGATGTAGAAGCACTTCAGGAGACTGTGGAATGGTATGAGGCCCACTCAGGGGCGAAGCTCAACTGGTATAAGTGTGAGACAATGGTGCTAGGGAATGGGCTGGTGGGTGGGGACGTCATTGGAACAATTGTCCCTACTGGTGAGGTGGTGTGGTATTTGGGTATATTCCTCTCTGTATATGGTTCTGTCTTGCCACGAGTATGGTGGGAGAGCAGGGTGAACATATGGGGGGAGGCCCTTAGAGGCTGGGGAGGTCGCTGCATCTCTCTAGCAGGGCGAGTGTCAATTCTGAATGTATATTGGTTCCCCAAGCTGTGGTATGTGGCTTATCACCTCGACTTCCCAGCATGGGTAGTGAAGAAGCTGATGAAGATGGCTAGGGATTGGATCTGGGCGGGGAGGAGGTCCCAGGTCAGTTGGGATACTCTTGCAAGGCCAGTAGTCAGAGGAGGGCTTGGACTGATGGACTTTCCCAAGAGGCTGCACTGCTTGCGAGCCTGGTGGTTGAAAAGAGCTGTGGAATTGCAGGGCAGAAGTTGGGTGCCTCTGATGCAGAAGGTGTGGGAGATGCGAACATCTCCTCGGGGGTCCTCCGGAGATCTGCTCTCTTTGGTGGGGCTGAATGGAATTCGGCGGCTGCGGTTCAAGGGCTTTTGGTGGGGTGTGGCTGATGCCACACACCGAATTGGCCTGCGCTAGCAGGGCAATGAGGGAGAGGCAGTGTGGGGATCTAATATGTGGCATTGGAATAGATTGCTCCTGGGAGGTGCTCCGCTTGCTTTGTTCGAGATTGGGGAGGGGGTTGAGTGTCAGCAGGGGCTTGGCCAGGATCTTTGGCCAAGTGGCTGGCAGGTGGCAGAGATCAGTGAGGAGTGGGACTGGGCTGGTATCTGGTCTTGGAGTGCAGAGGTATGGAGGTGGCTTCCCCCCAAGTTCTGGGTGGTATGGTGGAGAATGTTGCGGAGGAATATCATGTTGAATTTCCATATGGGGCATTTGGTAGATGGTGGACAATTTAACTGTGAGGAGTGTTATGATGTTGGGAGAGCTGGGGGTGATGTACAGATGCCTGAACATTGGCTGGGAGAGTGTGAGGTCTTGGGGGACTTTTGGGCTGAGATAGGAGATAGACTGGGTGTGGGGCACCGGCTGGGGGGGGAGGGAGATCATTGGGAGGACTTGAGATCTCGGCTTGTGGGTGGGGTGGGTGATAGTTGGCTCACTGTAGGGTGGGTATTAGCAATATGGGTAGGACTAGCAGGTCATTGGCTTTTTGTATTTGAGGAGGGGCAGCGGTTGGGGCTGCAGGAGAAGGTGGTAAGATGGGAAGAGCTATTGGGAGATCTGCTGACTAGATGGTGGGTGGGTTGGGGTCCTCAGGGGGGCCGACGTCATGGTTTGGTAGTAAGGATCTGTGAGCAGAGTGGGGGGAGGGTGGCAATAGTGTTAGACAAAGTAGTCTTTCATAGGG